>VZSZ01011517.1:79736-90443 GCA_013398815.1 Ibidorhyncha struthersii | reverse complement strand
ATTAGCAATACTCACAGCTGTGATTCTGCGGCGTTTTCCTGCGACTGTTTCAGTCGTCTTTCCTGGGATTTCGGTAGCTGCCCTCAGACTGCAATCAGGACTCTGCTCAGGCTGCGCAGTGATGCCTTCAGCTTTCCTGACGACCCTGGTCCTCTGCTCTCCGGGAGGTGTGGACTTTCAGTCGCTGGTCGCCGCTGCCAGTGCTTTTCTGAGTCCGCTCGTCCTTTCTTCAGGTCCCTGTTCGGGCGCCACTTGTGACAAGCGGAGGAAGACAAGACATTGATTCAATATGAATGATAAGCAAGCTTCACTTTATTGACAACACACAGCTACTTTTATAGTCTCTACGTTAATTATGCACACGTACAGTGTTATAATTGGTTATACTCTAGAGATTACATTTTAATACTACCACCCCTTCTTGCGGTTCTCACAGTCCGTACACCATCCTCCTTCTGTGCTGGCTCTGAGCCCTGAAAGTTGTTTATTCCATACTCGAGGTTACTGTGACATTAATAGTGCTGCCTGCATAGTTCACCTATCTTAGCAAAGATAAAGGCCTAGTTATGCTAACCCAGGCCTGACTGTTCTACATGCTTTCGACCAGCTCTTCTAGGGACTTATGTCCCCGTTCCTGGAGCCATTCTCCAACACACGTGCTTTGCAGACAGTAACTATCACCGGCAATCCAAAAGAACTTGTGTACCTGTTGGTTCAATAAACTACACTTTTCACCAATCTGGCCGTAAGAGTTCATAGTGAACGTGACCCAACTCCTTAAGTGTGGCCATGCTAGTTCATGGAACACTGCTAGATCGAATTGTGTATGGTGTTATTAGTGCATCCGTAATCGTGATGATAGTTCAATATACATATTGAACGCGACTGGACTTTTAATGCCGAACTGGGCATCACTCAGAATCTGAGCCCAGCTGCCCCCAGCCCCTCTGATACAGGCTGGAATGCAAGGGGGTTTATTTTCTGCCAAATTATTTTGCCCTTTAACGCAACAGCACCCCCAAAAGGAATGAGGGTATTTCAGAAGATAAGTGAAAGCAGCTCTTGGAATTCGTGACTGAATTCAGAGTGGTACCACTGTGGAATTGCCAGCATCCTTCACTACTTCTGAGAAGAAAACTTTATTTCTTTTACATGTGATGCCATATTTGCTCCTACTTTCCTAACGGTAAGCATATGCCCTTGTCTATGTAGTGTTGAAGCAAAAGGGAGTGGTAGAACTTACTGCATGCACTTAAACATTGTGCAGTGTGCTGGATACGCAGAGCACCAATGTTGTTTAGATAAATTACATCTCTAGGTTTACAGAGGGACAAGTAAATTCCCTCATTGCTTCTTAGACGTTTAACTTCTGTTTATCAGTTCACTACAGTGGTACCATTTTTTGAGACAAGAATATGGATGCTTGACGGACTTATATTGCAGCTAAAAGAAAAAAATGTATTGGTTGCTCCTAGGCTTGGAGTCCTAGGATTTTTCAACTTTCAGACTATACTGATATTCAGGCTGCTATAGGGTGCTGCCTACTTAATGAAGTCTTCTTACATGAAGATGCATGGTTCTGAGGCCAAATCTGTTGTTTCCTGAGGAAACTGAATTCCTCCTGTTGACTTAAATGGCATTATGTAGGTGGGCCAAAATAAAGAGTGCAGAAGTAGTGGTATCATGGAGAAGAAGGAAGCAGGGAAGTAGGTGGTAGTCCTAAGAAGGTATTTTCCTGTGAAGCTAACTATAGCCAAAGGGGAAGGATCCTGAATCCTGTGGATCAGGATGTATTACAAGTAGTAATGCAATTCATACAAAAAGCCCAGAAGGGCACATGTATACTGCATAGTTAACCAATGTGCATAAAACCTTAAATCAGGACAGAGATCCACTCCAGTAATTGGTAGTCACGTGATCTTTTTTCAAAGAACACAACGTAATATCAGAGATCTTTTTTCCTGTCTTCTACTCTGGGAATGGCAGGGAAACTGTCTTTCAAAATCATTTACATGTCAGCTATGAAGTGAATGAAGCAAAAGTGTGAAATTAATTGAAACTTATTTTGCAGCTGATCAGTCTTTCATTTGTGCTCTTCTCCTTTGGGATAAAAGTCATGGGCTAAAATAGGAAAGGAAGAAGATGATTAAAGAAGTCTAAGCAAAGCACTCTTCCTTGTGCAAGCTATCAGCTCCCATCTATTGGCCCTGTTGTTGGAAGCATCACTGGAACCACTCACAACCCACCAATGCTGTAGGAACACAATTTTGAAAGTGGGGTGCTTGCAGTTATTTTATAGCTGAAGAAAAAATGCCCCTGCAGCTTAAGATGAATGAAAATCAGTGTAGGGCTGAGCATCATAAAAATTAATTAGGATATTCTTTTTCATTGTATTTTAGACGCAAAATTAAGGCGTGCACAATGCTTGTGTTATACACTTAGGCCCGAGATTACCTGATGTCATAAAGGGTGATGACACAAATATTGCTCATTTATGTCACTATAAAGTTAAGTTTATAGTGGTACAATCATTTATGCTATCTAAGCTCGGCATTATTAATTGTTATCGCTACAAAGCTATTTTATAGTCATATAAACAGTACGGATAATGCTGTCAGGCATTGGTATTAATGCTGCAAATAAACCTACACTTTATCTGAATATCTTTCACGGTGGTAATAAGCAAACATTAAGGGCAAGCTTACCATTGTAATCTGTGATCCTGTGGCCAGTTATTTTTATCACTGCAGAATGAGACAAGAGAGTGCCCCTGAACTTTCCTCTAGTTTAAATATTTATTATTGCACTTGCTTTTCATAAATGTCTGACTATCGCATCTCCATTTGGGGATGTACAGCAAGTATGTCTCTAAGGGCAGGTCCCACTCCATGGACCTGCAAGCAGAAGTTCAGTTTCTGGGTGAGGTGCTGGTATAATTCTATAACTCCTCTTTTTACTGGAAGAGATAGTGGAAGTCAAGTTGGGAAAATAATCTTTTCTACTAGAGAGTACATTGTGGTTTTGTTGCCTCCTAAGCATAGGAGAAAGCAAAAAATGAAAGAGCCTTTGTGAGAGTTGGTATTGTGCCCTGTTGACAGATTCTTGTCTCATCTATTGTCGACTAAAATGAGGCAGAAGAAATCCTCTCTTGGTATCTGAATGGTTCAAAAATTGCAAAAGCAGAACTTAGGAGGCACTTACAGCATTGGTCCTCCTTCAGCCCAACATCGTGATGCACACCAGTGTGGGGATGAGGAGACTCCCAGCACTCAGAGATGACACAGGTAGCAAGGAGAAAGCCGTTCCCACTCCAGCTTTCTCAAGTGACAGTACAGCCTGCCTCTGCTTTGGCAATGCAATTGAACTCTCAAGCTTTGCTTTAGAAGACTCTTGGAAATTCAGACGTTTCTGAAGCTTTTCCTGTCTGCAGTTCTGTCCTGGGCTGCCAGGTCCTTTTTCAAACTCTCTGCTATGAAGGATTGGAAAGGGCTTTTCAAATGGATGCCTAAGAGGTACGGCAGAGGAAAAAAGATCTCTGAATTCAGTGTCACTCCTGTTTTATATGTTTCATGAAAACTGAGATGATAAAATTACTTTTTTTAACTCTTCCTCAGTATTATGCATTTGCATTCTGCTTCATACCAGAAATGCAAGGCTGGTGTTCAAATAAGAGAATTTCAAATTTTATAAAACATGGACCACATAAAAGCAGAGCTCCTACATTCAGACCTGCAAATGCTAAGAGCAGAAAGCTTAAGATCTCCAGACCCAAGATTTTGAAACAGTGAAATGCAATGTATTAACCTCCTACTCTGGTTTTAACCAAAAAGGGAAATGTCCTACTTTGACTGGTCTTGGAATAAATGGGCAAAATATGATGCAGCTAAAACATTACTCAGACTGCGGGTTGAAAGCAGGATGACCTGCTCCAGACCTCCTAGTACATGCTACCACGTGTGCAGCCCAGCTGAAAATTCAGGGTATTTATTTTAAAATTCTAAATGAGATGCTTATAGGGCTGTGACCCTCTGGACAGGTAAAGAAAAAGTGAGGATCTGTAATGTCATTTAGGATTCTCTGTGAAGCCCATGGTAGAGGGGAGGCATTTTATGGTTATAAACATGGAAAAAGAGCCTCTCATTGGAAAATGAGATCAGCTTGTAGTCTACATCGATTTGTCACATTTTTATATGGCACATATTTCAAAATTGATAAATATAATAAAGAAAAAAAGCAATATCTTTTTTATACTTCATATCAAGTCAATTTTTTACAATTGACTGTCTTTACAGTAAGAAGTTATACATAGAAGGAATATACGTAATCTCTCTGAAAACAGGCTGACAGACACAATATGAAACTTGCCTTAGGTACTATATTTTTATGTTAGCCACCTTGATTATTCTTTCTAACCAGGTGAAAATTAAAAGAAGCTCTCTGTGTACAGTTTAGTCACTTATAGAATCACAAAGCACTTTTAGGTTAAGAGTTCAGTTTCCTCTTCTGAAATGTGTAGTGACTCTTTGAGTTTAATATGCCTTACCATCATTATGCCTGGACTCTGTGCCCAAGATTTTTGGTTTGGCTTGAATGGAATGAGTTCTTCAGACTGAGACCAGAATATTCACCTTCTCAAACAGATGAGGAGAGAATGCTAATAAATTACCCCATACAATTAAAAGTGTTGTGTCTTATTAGGAAAAAGAAAAAAGATAAGTATAAATAATGCAAGTATCTACACACCTAAATACCTTAAGACATCAAGCTAATGCTTTGAAGGCCAGGAAACACAAGCCAGAATGAAATAAGCAGGCTTGATAACATCAGATGATTAAAGGACATCAGAGGGCACAAGGCAATTTGTGCACTGTGAATCCAGATTGATCTCTACAATGTTTCTTCAGTTGTATGCATAGACCTACTCCACACTAATGACTTGCAGACTAATAAAGAACCTTTAATTCTGGAAAATAAGTGGTTCTGCTACTTGAGCTTTGGTGGAAATGGTCTTTTTATGGCTTGTAAAGGGAACACATACGTTAGCAGAATCAGTTTCTTTGTTTTCCAAATATTTTGTTGTGTCCTATTTTCTTGTTTGTTTGAAAAGAACTCTCTCTAGCTGCTACAATTGTAAAGAAATCCTTGAAAATATGATCTGAAGGTAGCCAATGCAATTATAAATGATTGAGTATATTAAGAGCTTGAAGCTCTTGAAACTGTGAGAATAGCCCCTTTCAGCTTCACATATTAACTCAGATGCCAGTGATGACCCTTCAAATGTCAGTAACATTAACTGCTTACTTGTTCACTGAAGCATGGAAAGGCGACAATGGAAGCAAAGATCTGTGTGATCTACTCCAAGTGCAAATTCTTGCTTGGATGCAGCAGGAGAGCAGTGCTCGGTAGATATCCACACTTAACATCTTTGCTGGCAGGAGAAGGTAGGACTTAAATGCTCAGCAAGATGTAAGATCTACTGAAGGATAGGCAAAAACAAAAGAGCACCCAGAGACACTTTCTCACATCTTGAATATTCAAGCAGTCTATGCAGAACATCTTAGTTTGATTTCTTTGGGGACATCCCATTTACTTAGTTTGAATAAGCAGGCAAAGATAAAGCTGCATATTATTTTGTAATTCATCCCCTTATCATCTGTCACTGGTATCACAATTTATGACTTGCATATTGAGGCATATAAGATGGCACTGAGTAAGCGCATTGTCACTGAGGCCAATCAAATGATTTCTCAGAACTTGGTATTTTTCTTTGTTGTTTGTCAGATTCTTTTGGGTGTCAGAGGTGTGAATAAGGGTCCCACGATGGGGCTGATTCAGGTAGTACACAGGACTAGCAGACAGGGGTCTCTGCTAAGGGCTTTATCCATTTTGAGCAGGGTCTTCTGAGGAAGGCTGATCAGGAGCTGAGGCTGCACAAGGTTGGGTAGCTGTGTAAAATTTGAGCTCCTCCACAATGCTGTTTGGTACGCATTTGTGAAACACACTGTTTTTTACATTAAAACATGCAACACTTCGTTTTCTTTTTTTGCTGAAGAGGGTGCATTTCAACTTTCAGACAAAAGATGCTGAACTTTATCACCTGAAGATAAGGCCTGTTCATCATGTTGTTCTTAATGTTGTACTAGATGAGAGCTAAGCATTTCTCCTGAGCCCAACATCAAAAAAAAAAAAAAAGTGAATCAGAAAGCCCACAAACCCTTGCAACTTCTGCAAACAAATCTTACATTTTCCCTCAGCTCTGCAGTATATTTTCCTCAAATCAGCGACCAAACCCCTTTACACCAGCAAAGAAAGGGGAGCAGCAAATACTTTATCAGCTTGGCTTTGATATTCCTTTCTCTCTCTCAAATAAATTACTTTTCCAAAGTGCCAGCAAGGGCAAGGGAGAAGGCTTTATCCCTGTGCTGTCACACTGCAAAGTCAGGTCCTTTCTCTTGCATGGTCATCTCTAGGTCAAGTTTTACCTTTCTACACTGGGGGTTGGTAATGGTGTAGGCACCAGAGATGTTCAGCACAGCACATTTAATCCTTCATGGTGACTCAACTGCCTCAGCTTCCTCCTGCTGCTGCATGAGTCTCCTCCTCTATGTAGCTATTGATTAGAGTGATACTTAACCCTCTTTCCAGCACTCTCTTACTCTCTGTTCATCTTCATTTTTCTCATGTTCGCTCACTGTCTTAGATCTTTACTCTATCCTTGTTAGCAGTGTTGCTGGGGGATCTTTTGCCAGTGCAGCTGCTCTCCAGAGCCAAGTATTGGGTTGTGTCTAACTACTCTTCCAAATGCACTGCGGTGAATCAGTTGGCTTTCCCAGGCACCCTGTGTGGTAAGAAAGAATTTACAGCAGCAGCTGAGCTGCTTCACACAAAGTTAGAAAGGTGAAGCCAGGAGCTGAGTTTGCTCAACATGATTGAACAAATTCTGCACAAGCACAGGCAGATACAGACACATGGGTTTGGATCTCTGCAGCACATGGTCTAAAGACCATTTTATATGTGGGACTGAAAAATCTGATTTCAAGAGGGTTCACATGGGATAGCTCCATCTCCATTTTTCATTAGAGCTCTTTCATATAAGGATTGGTACTTAATATTCTCACTAACCCTGCACTTCCTACACTTTAGAAGTGAAAGAATTAGGCAAAAAAAAAAGTCAAAAGCAATCGAAAAGTGAAACTAACTGATTAAGTTAGTGACCTACCTGGGAAAAGAATCAAAGAATGGCTTGGGTTGGAAGGGACCTTGAAAATCATCAAGTTCCAACACCCCTGCCATAGGCAGAGACACCTCCCACTAGACCAGGTTGCTCAAAGCCCCATCCAGTGTGGCCTTAAACACCTCCAGGGATGAAGCTTCCACAACTTCTTTGGGGAACCTGTTCCAGTGCCTTACCACCCTCAGAGTAAAAAAATTCTTCCTAATATCTAATCTAAATCTTCCTTCTTCCAGTTTGAAGCCATTCCCCCTCAGCCTATCACTACATGCCCTTGTAAAGAGTCCTTCCCCAACTCTCCTGTAGGCCCCCTTTAGGTACTGTAAGGCCACAATAAGGTGTTCCAGAGCCTTCTCTTCTCCAGGCTGAACTACCCAATTCTCTCAGCCTGAATGCTATTGTCTACAGCTTAAGAATAACAAGGTGTAGGGTTACTGGGCAGCTTATATATGAGATCTACATCCAGCTGCGCTGAAGTGGGAAAGGACATGGTTTTAAAGGACAGGCAAGTTATGATCATGAATAAGGGAGAAATCACCAAGAGCCTTTATTCACAGTGGATGATATTACCAGCTTGTTCAGTTATTTTCTTGTTGATGTGAGGGAAAGTGAACTAAGGAAATCTTTTCTTCTTTCTTTTTTTTTTTTTAGGCCTACATGAAGCGTGAAGGATGTGTGTACTTTTCTCATTGATGTGAACTTTGTGGTGCCTCAGTTTTTCTCAAGGTAAATTTGAATGTCCTTTAATTTCTTCTAGATTTTTTTTTCATTAGCTGAGAAGCATCTCGGTTCCATTGTAGACTTTTCTGTCTACCAATCCTGGGATATGAAAAGCTGTGACCACTTTTTTCTGTCTGTGATTCTAGCAGACTTTTAAGCAATTAACCATGTCTCTGTCACTTGGTGATTGCATTAGTATGGCTATGCAGTCTGTCTTGACTAAGAAGGGACTGTATAGGTCTTGATAGTCAGAAAGCAGTCCCTGTAGCTGGGACGTGACACTTCCAGGATTGTTGCCCTGTTCACCATCTAGACAAAGCTCCCTGTTCCGCTTTTATACCAGTGGGTGCATGAGTATTTCAGTCTTTTTCTGTGCCCAACTGAGTAAGAACAGCTAATGGAAACCTGCATGAGTTATTATCAACTGGCTGACAAACCATGTGAAGGTGTAACAGCTAATATATAAATAACATACAGAGTGTGACCCCAGCTTATTTTTAGAAAGACAGTTTTCCAGGAGTCGGGAACTGTGAGAGGACATAAACACAAACATAAGGTCTTCCACTACTGATCAGAACAGCAAGGGCTGGGGAAGACACCAGCACATACAGCCCCAGGGACTGGGGTGAAACAATACTCTTGGGGGAAACGGTTCCAGCCGGAGCAAATAAAAATGGTTTCACTGATAAGGATTTTCTAAGGTTATCCCATCTCACTCTCATTGCAGTGTCTGAGCACTTTCCAAATCATACAGAGGCTATAGCTAAATCTGCAGGTTTTCAGGAATTCTCTGGTCCTTCTCTCTATAAACTCTCTGGAATATTTTGGAAAAACACTGGGTTATTTTTTCCTGTTATTTGCATTAGCTAAAGATTAGTATGGAAGCTAAAAATCATTGCAGCATCACTTAGCACAAATGGGAACCAATTAATCTTTGCAACACCTCTGCAGAATACATATGAAAAATTCATAGAATCATAGCAACATAGAATTGTCTAGGTTGGAAGGGACCTTGAAGATCAAGTCCAACCATCAACCTAACACTGCCAAAACCACCACTAAACGACATCCTTAAGCACCGCATCTACCCGTCTTGTAAATATCTCCAGAGATGGTGATTCAGCCACTTCCCTGGGCAGCTTGTTCCAATGCTTAACAACCCTTTCAGTGAAAAACATTTTCATAATATCCATCCTAAGCCTCCCCTGAGGTAACTTGAGAACATTTCCTCTTGTCCTATCACTTGTTACTAGCGAGAAGAGATCAACCCCCAACTCTCTTCAACCTCCTAGTTGTAGAGAGTGATAAGGTCTCCCCTGAGCCTTTTCTCTAGGCTAAACAACCCCAGTTCCCTCACCCACTACTCAGAAGACTCATTTTCCAGACCCTTCACCAGCTTCGTTGTCCCTCTCTGGACATGCTCCAGCACCTCTATGTCTTTCTTTAGTGAGAGGTCCAAAACTGAACACACTACTCGAGGTGGGGTCTCACCAGTGCCGAGTAGAGGGGGATGATCACTTCCCAAGTCCTGCTCACCACACTATTCCTCATACAGGCCAGGATGCCGTTGGCCTTCTTGACCACCTGGGCACACTGCTGGCTCAAGTTCAGCTGGCTGTCCACCAACACCCCCAGGACCTTCTCTGCCAGGCAGCTTTCCAGACATTGCTCCCCAAGCCTGTAGCATTGCATGGGGTTGTTATGACCCAAGTGCAGAACCTGACACTTAACCTTGTTGAACTTCATACCACTGGCCTCAGCCCATTGATCCAGCCTGTCCAGACCTCTCTGCAGAGCCTTCCTACCCTCAAGTAGGTCAACGCTCCTGCCTAACTTGGTGTTATCTGCAAACTTACCAAAGGTGTACTTGATCCCCTCATCCAGGTCATCGATAAAGATGAAGAGAGAATCAGCCCCAGTACCAAGCCCCGGGGAACACCACTTATGACTGGCCACAAACTGGATTTAACTCCCTTCACCACCACTCTCTCAGCACAGCCATCCAGCCAGTTTTTACCCAGCTAAGAGTACACCTATCCAAGCCATGAGCAGCCAGTTTCTCCAGGAGAATGCTGTGAGAACAGTGTCAAAGGTTTTACTGAAGTCCAGGTAAACAATATCCACAGCCTTTCCCTCATCCACTAAGCGGGTCACTTTGTCCTAGGAGGAGATCAGGTTTGTCAAGCAGCAGCTGACTTTCATAAACCCATGCTGACTGGTCCTGATCACCTGGTTGTCCTGCATGTGCTGCATAATGACACTCAGGATGATCTGCTTCATAACCTTCCCAGGCACCAAGGTCAGACTGACAGGCCTGTAGTTCCCCAGATCCTCCCTCTGGGCCTTCTTGTGGATGGGTGTCACATTTGCTAACCTACAGTCAACTGGGACCTCCCTGGTTAGTCAGGAATGCTGATAAGTAACAGAAAGTGGCTTGGCGAGCACTTCCACCAGCTCCCTTAGTATCCTCAGGTGGATCCCATCCAGTCCCATAGACTTGAGTATGTCTAGGTGCTGAAGCAGGTCCGTCTCCATTTCTCTGTGAATGATGGGGGCTTCATTCTGCTCCCTGCCTCTGTCTACTAGCACAAGGGGGCTGGGTACTCAGGGAACAGCTGGTCTTACTGTTAAAGACTGAGGCAAAGAAGGCATTAAGAACCTCAGCCTTTTCCTCACCCTTGGTCATTATGTTTCTGCTCCCATCTACTGAAGGACAGAGATTACCTTTAGTCCTCCTTTTATTGTTAATGTATTTA
>VZSZ01011517.1:17183-79680 GCA_013398815.1 Ibidorhyncha struthersii | reverse complement strand
CCCCGACAGCTCATTTTTCGGCACATGGGGATGGCCTGCTCCTGTGCCTTTAAGACCTCCTTCTTGAAAAACGTCCGGCCTCCTTTGGCCTTCAGGACTGCCTCCCAAGGGACTTTGTCAACCAAGCTCCTGAAAAGACCAAAGTCCACCCTCTGGACATCCAAGGCAGCAGTTCTGCTGATCTCCCTCCTTGCTTCTCCAAGAATTGAAAACTCTATCTAATTTCATGATCGCTATGCCCAAGATGGCCTCCCACTGTCACATACTCCACAAGTCCTTCTCTGTTTACAAACAACAGATCCAGCAGGGCATCTTCCCTAATTGGCTCCCTCGCCAGCTGTGTCAGGAAGTTATCCTCAACATGCTCCAGGAACCTCCTAGACTGTTCCCTCTCTGCTGTACTGTATTCCCAGCAGATATCTGGTAAATTGAAGTCCCCCACAAGGACAAGGGCTCATGATCTTGAGACTTCTGCCAGCTGTTTATAGAATATCTCATTTGCCTCTTCATCCTGGTTGAGTGGTCTGTAACAGACTCTCACCATGGTATCTGCCTTGTTTGCCCTCCCCCTGATTCTTACCCATGGCGTGGAATACCCGTGTCTTCTGCCAGCTCCTTGGGGAAATTAACCCCATCCCTGATGGAACCAGGACACCCTTTGAGACAGGTGTAACCCATCTCATGCCAGCAAGCCTGGTGTCACATAAACTAACCCATGATCACAAAACCCAAAGTCCTGCTGCTGACACCAGGCTCAGAGCCAGGTATTTACCTGCTGGCTCTTCCTGTTACTTCTTTCATCCTTCCCTGCAACTGGAATGATAGGGGAAAACACTACTTGTGCTCCTGAGCCTTTAACCAGCCATCCCAAGGCCTAGAAGTCTCTCCTGAGTGTCACTGGGTTTCTAGTTGTCAGTTCATCACTGCCTGTCTGAAAAATTTGGTAGTGGGTAGTAATCTGAAGGATGTACAAGGGAGGGAAGTTTTCTCTTTATATCTTTAACCCAGGCCCCAGAGAGGCAGCAGCCTTCCTCAAGAAGTGGGTCTGGTCTGCATATTGGGCCTTCTGCTCCCTTCAGGAGGGAGTCACCTATGACAATGACCCACCTTTTTTTCTTTACTGAGGAGGTTTTGATGCTGGGTGTAGTTCAACTTAACTTCAGTAACACCTCCACACCCATTGAATCATCTTCCTTGTCATGGTTCGGTTCTAATTGCTGTACCTTATAGCTGTTTTGCAAAGGTACCTGAGAAGGTGGGGGAGTTACTAAGGAGACACACCTGCTTTGCCAGGCAGGAACTTGTTGCTGCTGGCCCCTGTCTTCTAACTTACCTCATTCAGCTTGGCAGAGAGAGGACAGGGGATCCCTCTGTGTGTCTGTGGAGCCCGGTTCAGGGAAGGTAGGGTGCGACTCCAGCAGTCTATCTCCCTCTCACACTCCCTGATAGTTCTCAATCTACTTAACTCTTCCTGGAGCTCAATCACTAGGCAGGGGGAGTTCCTCTACTTGGGCACACATCCCACAGGCATGCTCGCTGCTGCTACCTGATACTGGCATCAGAGTAGGGCACACCCTGCAGCCTGACACCTGGGTGGCAGCGTGCTTCCACGAGAGCTCCGTTTGGGAAGCTGCCTCAGTCCTGCTGGGCTCAGAGCTGGGGGCGGGGCGAGGGGAGCGAGGCAAGGGTTTCCGCCGGTTGGATACCATGGGTCCCCGGTCGAGTTGATACAGATTTCCACACTGTTCCTGGGCGTCCTTTCACGCAAACCGCCGCTCCACTCTCCAGCCCACATGCCACACTCTGCCCGCTGTAGTCGCTGTGCTCCTTCGGGCTGCCTCTTACGGGAGTGGGGTGGGTGCCTTTACTGCTGGCCACGCCCCCGTGTCGTCAGCAACCCTCGTGCGAGCTACTGGCTCCCGCGGGCTGCCTGTGCTTTACAGGGCTTTCCCCGGCTCGGCTCGGGAAAGCTCAGGAAAAGCCTCTTTTTGCCGTGAATCCCTGCTCCCTTGCAGACGTTCCTGCACCGGAGCTGTCCCTCGGCAAGTGTAAAATTAAATCCTTGCGTTGCTGAAATCAGTGAGAGCTTTATTTCTGACTTTACTGGAACCCAATTTCACCCTAAAATACGAATCTTTATCTCTGTTTTTGTAGATGAGTGACTTGGGATAAGTATTGGATTCTGTCCTAGAGATGGGTAGACTTCTCTAAATTTTCCACGCAGTTTGGGACTCCGATAGAGTTTTGTTTATTTGCCTGTAAAGGGAGTTCTTCATTACAATTTACTCATGTTTTCTTTTGAAACTTAGTATAAACCCACAAGGGAGATACAAGGCTTATGCATTCTTATACACTTAGGCTTATACACTAAGTACATAGATTAAATTCTTTTTGACATTTTCTCTTAGACATAGTGGTAAGATGCTGATCTGAAGGGGGAAAAAAAAAACCTGTTCAAGTTGAAACATGGTGATTGTGAGCTTGAATATAGGAAGTAATTGAACTTCTAGTAACAGGGAAAGGAGGGGTATATGAAAAAAACAGGCATATGCACAAGAGAAAATATCCTCTGGGATTTCACCCCGATCAATTGTTAACTTTAACAGGCTCTTGGACTCCCTCTTGCACAGATTAATATTTTCTAGTTAAAATTGGAAGGATCTTTTAAAGACTTTTGCAGATGTTACTTGTTTTCTTGCCTTTTCCTTGCAAATTCAAAGATGGGTAAAAGTTCTGTCTGAGACGTCAAGTTTCTACCCTTTTAACCACTACTCATCTACTCACATCCAAAAGTATTTTAAAAGACCGCTGCAGCAATGTAACATTTGTGGGTATTTTTACCTGGATCTCAAAGTCAAAAGACTGAAGAAATTTCAACAGGCAAGTGAAAAAAAGGCTGGCATTTGCCTTCTCATCACTGTACCTGACAGTCTACTTTTACATATGCCTGTGTGCTTATTTACTGCTCACAAGGCTTTCATACAATACCACAGTTTAGATTTCCAGATTCTGGAAGCTGCTTCTTTGTTCAGGTACTTCTACAAATTAATTTTCTTCCATCTAAAACTGAGTTGAGATTTCTCTTTCTTACAGAACTGGCAGGTTCTCTAGCCACTGTACATGTTAATGTAGCTTGATTAAGCAGAGGCACAAGAGATTTATATTATATGGATGGTTCTGACACTGGCCTCCTTATTCTTGGGCAGGAGCTATTAATCTTGTCGTGTCCCTATAAATTGGCATGAGTGGTCTTTTCCTGCCCATTCTGTGTGATTAATTAATGTTTGTAAATAATTCTCTGTCATTGTAGAGATGGACACGACACCGAACATCAAGTTGCAGCAATCTCTCTTTATTTTACAAGCAGTGCCTTTTTATATACTCTACCATTCTACTTTTGTCCAATCCACTCTCACATTGCACACCAGCCAGCCAATACAATTGTTGATCACACTCTGTCCATGCTCTGGTCAAAGCCAGGATGTTTGCCAACCCTTAGAATGTTTATCACTGTGTTCAGTAATCTAACAGTTCCTCAGCCTTGTTTGCTCAGCTCTTCTCAGGACTTCCCAGTCTCTTCAAGGGTACACGCATATCTGCTCAAGGTCAATGTTAAACTTGCATTCTGATCCCTCGGACCACCCGAGGTCTCCCACAATTTTCAAGTTACTGAGACTACGGACTGTCAAAAAAGGCAGTATATATTTGACCATAAGGACAGTGGAACATGTGGTAATATGAGTGAGTCTGTGTGCAAAATGCCGTCTATCCCCAAGGACCATGGTATCATGGCCAGAGAGACTATCCTGGAGTGCGTATTTTTGGTGAAGTAGACAAAATACGCGTTCCACTATGTTGTGCATCCCTGGCTTTCCAAATATTAACTAACCACCCACTGAAACGCACAGAGTGCACGAGCCAAACGAATCAATAGAAATGCTTTCCAGGGCTGGAAATATAGATTTCACTGGTGAAACACAGGGCATTTCATGCTTTGGTCACGACATCAGGGATGCTTCTGTAAGATTTTCTGAATTTTCCCCTTGCTATTTTTAAAGCAGTGCAACAGCAGTATGAGACAGTAAATTTTAGAAAGGTGATGCTGCCTTTCATATCCTGGAACTGGAATCTTTCATTTCAATGCCAAATCCCCAAGGTCAGTGCATTTGATCACTGCTGAGAAGAAATTTCTCAGACTTCAGTAGCATCAGCCATTGTGCTGCTCTAATTTTCTGTTCCTGTGATTCCATTGATTTCCATCGATTTGAGTTACAGCTGTACAAAACTGGAGTAAAACAGAAAGTAATCCAGCTCTTTGCAAGGACACTTCCTTAATTACAGAAAACAACAATATTTTTACCTGGGCTTAAGCTTTCTGCTTTGTTCAAAAGCATGTGTTGCTTCCTCATCTTTCACAGCATTGTAACTTATTTCTTTTTTATTTTCTTTTTTTCTTCTGAAAACTTACAGGGGAGACCTTATTGCTCTCTACAACTACCTGAAAGGAGGTTGTAGTGGGGCGGATGTTGGTCTCTTTTCTTTGGTAACAAGTGATAGGACAAGAGGAAATGTCCTCAAGTTGTGCCAGGAGAGGGTTAGATTGGATATTAGGAAAAATTTCGTCACTGAAAGTGTTGTCAAGCATTGGAAAAGGCTGCCCACGGAAGTGGTTGAGTTACCATTCCTGGAGGTATTTAAAAGACATGTAGATGTAGTGCTTATACCTGTACGTGTGGCATTTAAGGACATTGCCACAGCAACGGTGACCTCCCCTTGCCTATAAAAAAGCAGCCTAGGGAGTGCGAGCAACCAGGAGTGTGGCGATCAGGACAGGCAAACAGGGCATGGTGCAGCAGTTTGTGTAGCAGTTCGCATGGAAGGGCACGTGAGAAAGGGTGCCTCTTTGAAGGAGGAGCATTCTACTGGTTGAGCACTGAGCACCATTTTGTGACCATCTGCATTGGTCAAGGGCACTCAAGGCAGAATTGTGGGAAGAGGCTGCAGCTCAGGATCAGGGCTCTCCACCATCCACTCTAGTGGTCGCTGATGCCTCTGCCCAGATGGAGCTGCTGAAGGGAGAGGCTGCAGTGCAGACCTCAGAATGCAGGAGGTGCCTGGACCTTTCTCCTAGGGCAGGGATAGGTGGCAGACCTGCCTGCAAAAGGTGTGCCCAGGTGGAGGACTTCCTGCAACAGGTGGCTGAGCTGCAGGAGGTGGTGAGGAGGCTGCATAGCATCAGGGAGGCTGAGAAGGAGATAGACAGCTGGATACAAGCGCAGCCTGCAGTGGACCCACAACCCACAGCCAAACAGTCAAAACCTCCCACGCTGGCACACACAGAAGGAAGGGAGGCCAGTGACACAGAATGGAAGCTTGTAACTGCAAAGACCAGCAGAAGGAAGAGACTGCCCCCAAAAACTGAGGTGCCTTTGCAGAACCGCTGCATGTATAACGACCAGTGCAAGTAAGAAAAGGTGACAGGTGATAGCTGTAGGTGACTTCTTTCTGACAGGTAAAGAGGCACCCATTTGCTGGCCTGACGCACTATCTAGGGAAGTGTGCCGCTTGCCAGGGGCTCGTATAAGGGATGTCACTGAGAGACTACCAAACCTTGTGTAGTCCTCAGACTATCATCTGTGCTGCTGTTTCACGTGGGCACCAGTGGTGCAGCTAGGAATAGCCTGAAGACTATCAAGAAAGATTATACAGCCCTGGGAACAACGGTCAGGGACTCTGGGGCACAGGTAATTTTTTCATCAATCCTTCCGGTCAAAGGTAAGGGAGTTGATAAGGCCAGGTGAATCTGGCTAATCAATAACTGGCTACAGGACTGGTGACACAGCCAGGAGTTTGGCTTCTTAGATCATGGGACTCACTTTGAAAAATCTGGTCTGCTGGGGCTGGATGGGGTCCACCTGTCAGAAAAGGGGAAGAACATCTTTGGTGAGAGGGTTGCTAAGCTTGTGAAGAGGGCTTTAAACTAGAGTTGCTGGGGGAGGGGAACCACAATCCATCCCACTCCTACCAATACAATGCCAATACCAGTAACAGAGGCCCAAAACCTGGAGAAGGGTTGCAGGTCAGCAGGAAAGCACCTGGAGTGCAGCAAGAAGGAAAACTTGCCACTCTAGCCAGTAATCTGGCTTCATCAGGGGCTCAACTTAAGTGCCTCTGTGCAAATGCACATAACATGGGGCATAAAGGAGTTAGAGACGTGCACATGCCTGCAGGGCTATGATCTAATTGGTATTATGGCAACATGGTGGGATGGCTCTTTTGACTGGAATGTTGGAATAGAATGATACAGACTCCTCAGGAACGACAGACAGGGGAGACAAGGAGAGGATGTCACCCTCTGTGTCAATGACCAACTGAAGTGCATGGAGGTCCACCTGGGGATGGATGAAGAGCTAGCTGAGAGCTCATGGGTCGAGATTAAAGGGAGGGCAGGGACAGGTGATGTTACAGTGAGTGTCTGCTACAGGCCACCTAACGAGGAAGATCGAGTGGAGGAGGCCATCTATAGGCAGATAGGAGCAGCCTCACATTCACAAGCCCTGGTCTTCAGAGGGGACTTCAACGCCACCAATATCCGTTGTAAGGACACCACAGCAGGGCAGAGGTTCGTGGAATGTGTTGACAATAACTTTCTTCTTGAAGTGATGGAGGAACCAATGAGGAAAAAAGCCGTGCTGGACCTTGTCCTCATCAACAAAGAGAGGCTGTTGGGGAATGTGAAGCTAAAGGGCAGCCTTGGCTGCAGTGACCATGAGATGGTGCAGCTCAAGATCCTTAGGGCAGCAAGAAGAGCACACAGTAAGCTCACTACCCTGAACTTCAGGAGAGCAGACTCTGGCCTCTCCAGGGATCTGCTTACATGAGTACCATGGCATAAAGCCCTGGAAGGAAGAGGGGCCCAAGAAAGCTGTGTAATATTCAAGGACCACCTCCTCCAATCTCAGAAGCAATGTGCCCTGACAAAGAGTAAGTCAGGCCAACAGGCCTGCATGGATGAACAAGGAGCTCCGGTACAATCTCAAAGAGAAAAAGGAAGCCTACAGAGGGTGGAAACAAGCACAGGTAGCCTGGGAGGAATACAGGGAAATTGTCTGAGCAGCAAGGGATCAGGTTAGGAAAGCCAAAGCCCAGATAGAGTTAAATCTGGCCAAGGACATCAAGAGCAACAAGAAAACCTTCTATAGGTATATCAGTGACAAAAGGAAGACTAGGGAAAATGTGGGCCCACTCAGGAAGTAAACGGGAGACCTGGTCATCCAGGACACGGAGAAGGCTGCGGTACTCCACAACGTTTCTGCCCCGGTCTTCACTGGGAAGTGCTCTAGCCACACTGCACAATTCACAGAAAGCAAAGGCAGGGACAGTGAGAATGAGGAACCACCCACCGTAGGAGAAGACCAGCTTCAAGACCATCTGAGGAACCTGAAGGTGCACAGGTTCATGGGACATGATGAGATGCATCCGAAGGTCCTGAGGGAACGGGCAGATGAAGTTGCTAAGACACTATCCAGCATACTTGAGAAGCTGTGGCATTCCAGTGAAGTTCCCGCTGACTGGAAAAGGGGAAACATAACCTCCATTTTTAAAAAGGGAAAAAGGGAAGACCCGTGGAACCACAGGCCAGTCAGTCTCACCTCTGTGCCTGGCAAGATCATGGAGCAGACCCTCCTGGAAACTTCTCTGAGGCACATGGAAAATAAGGTGATCAGTGACAGCCAACATGGCTTCACTAAGGGCAAATCATGCCTGACAGATTTGGTGGCCTTCCATGACACCATTACACCGTTGGTGGATAAGGGGAGAGCAATAGATGTCATCCACCTGAAATTGTGTAAATCATTTGAGACCATGCTGCATGACATCCTGGTGTCTAAATTGGAGAGACATGGATTTGACCAACGGACCACTCGGTGGATAAGGAACTGGCTGGATGGTTGCACTCAAAGAGTTGTGGTTAACCGCTCACTGTCCAAGTGGCGATCAGTGACAAGTGGTGTTCCTCAATGGTCGGTACAGGGACCGGTACCATTTAACATCTTTGTTGGTGACACAGATGTTGGGATTGAGTGCACCCTCAGCAGGTTTGCTGATGACACCAAGCTGTGTGGAGCGGTCGATGCACTGGAGGGAAAGGATGCCTTCCAGAGGGACCTGGACAGGCTTGAGAGATGGGCCTGTACAAACCTCATGAAGTTCAACAAGGCCAAGTGCAAGGTCCTGCACGTGGGTCATGGCAATCCCAAGCACAAATACAGGCTGTGCAGAGAATGGCTTGAGAGCAGCCCTGAGGAGAAGGACTTTGGCGTGTTGGTGGATGAGAAGCTCAACATGAGCTGGCAATGTGTGCCTGCAGACCAGAAGACCATCCACATCCTGGGCTACATCAAAATTAGTGTGGTCAGAAGGTCAAGCGAGGTGATTCTCCTGCTCTACTCTATTGTGAGACCCCACTTGGAATATTGCTTCCAGCTCTGGAGCTCTCAACAGAAGGAGGACTTGGATCTGTTGGAGCGAGCCCAGAGGAGGACCACGAAGATGATCAGAGGTCTGGAGCACCTCTCCTGTGAAGAGAGACTGAGAAAGTTGGGGTTGTTCAGCCTGGAGAAAAGAAGGCTTCAGGGAGACCTTATAGCAGCCTTCCAGTACCTGAAGGGCGCCTATGAGAAGGCTGGAGAGGGGCTTTTTACAAGGGCATGTAGTGATAGGGCAAGGGGTAACAGTTTTAAACTGAAAGAGGGTAGATTTAGATCAGGTATTGTGACGGTATGCTCTTTCCCCCCGGCCCCCCTTGCACCCTCCTTCCTTGCCCCTGATCCTGCTACAGCCATAACTGTCAGTGGCGTTTGTCATGGGTTGCACCTGGACTTTGGGGGATGAATAGCAACATAGCCAAACACTGTCTGGAAGAGGGGCCTAGATGCCTCACTGCTATGCAGATATGACTATAGGTCAATCATCTTACTCTATAAATAGTAGACAGCCCAGGGCCCAATGAGGTCTACTGCACGGCAGCGGGCTGCATGCCAGGATCTCCCCTTGAGCAGGAATGCCTCTCAAGGTTGTTACTCCTCGAGGCTGAGCGATTCCTTACCACAACAGATCCTCGGTAAGTGGTTAATAGCATGCTGAACTTTGAAATCTTAGCTAAGTGATGTAAAGTATTGATTGCGTATATTGTCCTTTAGACATAAACTGTTGACCAAGCCTGGGACTAAGATTGGATCCAGCCTCACCTAGACTCCTCTCTGAGAAGGAGTTTAGAAAGCAACTGGGTTCTTTCTGAACCTCGTGACTCAATGGGATGGTCTCCCTGACAGTTCTGTCTGACCCTGTTCTCTATGCAGTAAATAACCAAGTGTGCCTTGCCATCAAATCTTGTTAAAACACTGTTGCATTTACTATCAAACTTTGTTAAAAGGTTGGTTTATAACAATAAATATTTCACTGCTGCTCTCTTATGAGTGAAGTGAAACACTCCCTCCATGATGGATATTAGGAAGAAATTCTTTATTCAGACGGTGGTGAGGCACTGGAACATGTTGCCCAGGGAAGTTGTGAAGGCCCTATCCCTGGAAGTGTTCAAGGACAGTTTGGACAGGGCTTTGAGCAACCTGGTCTAGTGGGAGGTGTCCCTGCCTATGGCAGGGGGGATGGAACTAGATGATCTTTAAGATCCCTTCCAACTCTACCCATTCTATGAGATCACAAAGATAGTGCTGTTACAAAATTTTACTTCCTCATGTCAGTCACATTGTATTTTGTTATCAAAAGATGGGAAAGCCAATAGTATACTTTAGTTTCAGTGACTGGAAGAAGATGCTTAGTTGTCCTTTTTTAAAGTATGTTGGGGAACAGATGGACAGATCCAATACAAACTAAAATCAAAATGAACTGCAAACAGCCAAAGGAAATAAAACAGTTAATAATAACAAGAACAACACACCCCGCNNNCCCCCGCCTGAAAAAAAAAAAAAAAAAAGAACTAGATGGTACGTATGAAGGATAAGAAAGTATAATCTTCCCTAGACGGTATGTATGAAGGATAAGAAAGTATAATCTTCCCTCCTTGGAAATGCAAGAATGATGATCTTCTCACATCCATACAGGCAGCTGGTACCGCTCAAAGTGATTTTCTCGTTTAGAGTAAAAAGGAGATTACTCACAAGAATTGACTAAGATCATCTGCTGAATCATTCCTAAAGATGTTCTTTTGTGTTCAGAATGAAAGACTTCTGAGAGACGATAAGTGTTGGATGCTTGATTAATTGGAAATTGTGGTGAAAATTGTTTCGATTAGGTTGAAATTCAAAACAGAAGCTGAAACTTCATTTGGAAAAAACAATTTATTCGCTTGTTATGTCAAAACGACTTCCTCTCCCCTCCCCACCTTTCTCCCACACATGTTGGGCTTTAACCCCCACATCTTGGAGTTTAAGTGACATTTTAACTGAATCCCTGTTTGTAAAA
Source organism: Ibidorhyncha struthersii (assembly GCA_013398815.1). Lineage (NCBI taxonomy): Eukaryota > Metazoa > Chordata > Aves > Charadriiformes > Charadriidae > Ibidorhyncha > Ibidorhyncha struthersii. The sequence goes on along the minus strand of VZSZ01011517.1, from coordinate 69,195 downwards.
TAGTGTGGTAATAAAGACCAGTCATTTCTATTGGTAGCCTGTGATTTTCAGCCTGCTTTGAAGGATGACTTAAGTGAACCATTTTTCTGTTATGCTCTAGCCTAGATGATAATAATGTCAGGGAATAGGGTCAGGGGGGTGTGTTTGGTTGGTTGGCTAGTTGGGTTTTTTTTGTCCCACTGTAGCTACAACATTGAAGATATGAGTGGTTTCATCTTAGAGCTTCCTGGTGAAGCTCACATCCATCCCTCCGAAATGCACCAATGTAAAATGTCTCAGTTCTGCTTTCCACAGGATTTGCAGCAGCATCAGAGAATTCAGTGACTTCATGGTAGAGCTTATCCTGTCATGAGAAGGAAAAAGAAAATCATAGAATCACAGAATCATAGAATGCCAGGTTGGAAGGGACCTCAAGGATCACCTGGTCCAGCCTTTCTTGACAAAGGCACAGTCTAGACAAGATGGCCTAGCATCCTGTCCAGCTGAATCTTTAAATTGTCCAATGTTGCAGAACCCACCACTTCCCTGGGGAGATTATTCCAATGGCCGATTGTTGTCATTGTGAAAAATTTTCCTCTTGCATCCAATTGGAATCTCCCCAGGAGTAACTTGTACCCATTACCCCTCATCTTTTTCATGTGTATCCTTGTAAAAAGGGAGTCTCTGTCTTCTTTGTAGCCACCCTTTAAATACTAGAACGTGGTGATAAGGTCTCCCCTAAGACTTCTTTTCTTAAGGCTGAACAAACTCAATTATCTCAGCCTTTCCTCATATGGCAGGCTTCCCAGTCATTTGATCATCTTTGTGGCCCTCCTCTGGACCCTCTGCAGCCTGTCCGTATCTTTTTTATATAGCAGGGACCAAAACTGAGCACAGTATTCCAGGTGTGGCCTGAGAAGCACTGAGTAGAGTGGGATAATGACTTCTTTATTTCTGCTGGTGATGCCCTTGTTGATGTGCCCAGCATCCAATTGGCTTTCTTTGCCGCTGCAGCACACTATTCACTCATATTGAGCTTGTTGTCCACCAGGACCCCCAGGTCCCTTTCCAGAGAGCTGCTCCCCAGCCAGGTAGATCCTAGTCTGTGCTGCACTCCGGGATTATGCTTTCCCAGGTGCAAGACTTTACACTTGACCTTGAACTTCATAATGTTCTTGTTAGCCCACTCTTCCAGCCTATCCAGGTCTTCCTGCAGGGTAGCTCTCCCTTCCGAAGTGTCCACTACCTCGTTCATTGGTATCATCAGCAAAATTAATCAGGGTACACTTGATCCCATCCTCTAGATCACTTATGAAGATATTAAACAGCATTGGGCCCACTATCCATCCCTGGGGGACCCCACTTGTGACAGGTTGCCAGTTTGAACAGGAGCTATTTACCACCATCATCTGGGTGTGGCCTGTCAACCAGTTTCCCACCCACCGCACAGACCACTTGTCTAGACTGTAACACATCAGTTTCTCTAGGAGGTGGCTGTGGGGAACTGTGTCGAAAGCCTTGGAGAAATCCAGGTAGGCCACCCTACATTAACCAAGCAGGTTACTTTGTCATAGAGGGCAATCAGGTTTGTCAAGCATGATTTGCCCTTGGTGAATCCATGCCAGCTTTTCCCAGTCACATGCTTCATTTGACTTGTGATAACCCCCAGGAGGATTCGTTCCATAACTTTCCCAAGGATTGAAGTAAGACTGATGTGCCTATAATTTCCTGGATCCTCCTTTAAGCACTTCTTGTAGATTGGGGTGACATTAACCTTCTTCCAGTCTTCTGTGTTATTCCCTGATCTCCATGACTTCTCAAAGATTATGGAGAGTGGCCTCACAACAGTGTCAGCCATCTCTCTTAACACCCCACTGGATATTGTCAGGGCCCATTGATTTGTAGGGGGCAAGCTCCTGTAACAGTTGGCATACCAACTCTTCCTTCAATGGTGGTGGGTCTGTGGTTGTGTCATCTTAGATTTTTGGATTCAGGACTGCAAGGGCTGTGTACTCCAATTGGAATTGCATAAACCATGCTACATTGTTTGCACAGGAGTGACTTTGCAAAATATTAAGCTGCAGAATTAACTTCTAGAATGGGCTAGAGTTTTAAACTCATATTTAAACTTCTCCTTACCTGGACATTTCTTACATTCTGTAGCAAAAGAGTCATCTGATTAAAGCAGAGATTAAAGAGAGTCATACATTTTAAAATCTAAGTGAATTTTGGTTTTTGTGAGCTTGACAAAGATGTGAAAGGCAACTGGCTGAACAAACATAGTAGTCTGTTCACTGTAGTTAGCTGTAGATAACTAAAATGAATTTAAACTTTTTCATTCACACCAATAGCATTCTAAATAGATCTGGAAAATGTTACCCTCCTCAATTTCCATCTAGAACGTTTGATTGTTGTTATGAAGCTTTTCCATGCCATTTTCTTTTTTTTTTTTTTTTTCTGCAGAAGGGGAAGAAAGGGAGAAGGTTTTGCATCTAAACAAAGGAATATTTTATTTGTTGTGGGGTTATTTTCTTCTGTTTTGAACCTAAGTCTTTGCCCAGAAACTCATTATGAATGTAACAGTTTTTTCAGTTCTCTTATGGGAGGATGTGGAGGAGGATGCACCATAGAGAAAACTCATGTGAGAACTTTCTCGCCAAAAGCCTATGGTATCCTGTTTTACTTCTAAATCACTCTTCACAACAAAAGGAGAAAGGTTGTTCTAAAAGACAAAGCAAAGCTCCTTATTCTCCAGATAAAATGCATGATGTTTCTAGGGAACTGCTTTCCTATGTAATGCCAGGGAGAGAAGTGTAAAAGGACTTTCTGAGATGATGGACACTTTGCAAAGTAGTCTGGTAGAATAGCGATTAAATGAACCGAATGTACAGAACTGTGTAGGAATTAGGAGCAAGCAAACTTTAATATATGTGATCATAATATATCTACTATTCCTGTAGACTATATAATATNATAAATGTATGCAATATATAGTCTACAATGCAATGGAGAGGAATTTTCATATTTGCCCAACATTTCCTGACTACACCAGTGTGTCACATAATACTTAGGTATATAGCTTTATATATTTATTAGTTTTACATAATTTACAATTACCAAAATTAAAGGAGAGATTTGCAAATAAGGCATTTAAGCAAGTATTATGGGTGAAAAATAATATCCAGACAAGAAAGACGGAAAAATTATTTGCAAAATCATCAGTACAATTTTGTACTGGCATGCTCAGTGGTTCACTCATTTAGTCCTGGTTATGCATTAAAATAATCAGGATAATTTAATCTCATTCAGGCACAACATTTTTTGCACATGAATCAATGTCCTTTTATTCATTAATATACATTTCCTTTATAATTTCTGCTAACATTTGCAGAGTGTAAAGAGTTTCTAATAATTTCTTTCTGCTCTACACTTGAACAATGGCTTTAGTCATCAAGTAGAAAATTGAGAAGGAAAAGCTTATTTATAATTACACTAAGATCAAATTGTTATTTAAAGTATGAACACTGTGTGAACTATTATTCTACAAGACTCCTAATTCCTCACAGATGCTAATTAGTTTGTCATACCCATACCCCAGAATTACTTGTTTTTTTCAAACTAATTCTAAAATTAACTTCTCCTTTGTAATCTACTTGTCAACTAGAAAACATTCTCTTCCCTTTTTGATCCGATTAAGATCGATGGTTTTATTCACATGCTTAAAACTATGCATGTGCTTAAGTATAACAAAGGTACCTTAACTTTGCCAGTACTCACTGATTTTGGCAGGGCTTTAATGGAGTACGACATCCACTATCAAGGATGTCAATTGAGATACAGGTGAGAACTTCAGCAAACGTGGCCATTACATAGGTAACAGCAAGCAGGTAACATGGAGCTGTCTGCTATGTGTGTGCCAGGCAGGGAATATAGGTGGGAAAACCTCTCTAATGGGCAAAGGGTTCTTTTCATAGATCAAATTTCTTTTGAAATCATATATTTAAGGCTGTTCTTCAGAGGAAGAAAGAGCTGAGTTGTTGGATTCACTTGCTCATACTGTCTCCTTCTACTTAGCCTTTTTTATGTTCCTGTTATTTTCTCCCCATCCTTAAAAGCACTCACGGGAGATAAACTCCAGATGCCAGTTTCATTCCTGGATGATCTGAGGGCTGATTTATTCAAACAATAGACTGATCTGCCATTACTGTGAGATAGTGTTGCTGTGTTACAGAAGGTATCCAATGATATACACAATGTTCCTAGGTATGGAACAAAGCCTTTATTTTAAAATGCCTGTAAATTATCAGTCAATTCAGGGTCTGGGGTAATGCCATCCTATTTAGGGTGCTATGAAAAGAAGAATGAGAAAGAGAGAAAAATGCAAAACTGGAAGAGCCAGACCAGATATCAATAACTGTCAGAATGCAAAGCCCTCTGTAGAGAGTATATTAATACTCTGGGCTCACACCAGTCCCCTCATCCACAGCACTGCAAACTTTATGAACACTAGGGAAAATGTCATAAAGAAAATCATAAGGGAAAATGACATAGAGAACAGCTCAAGTCCATATTCAGACACTATTTGATTACAGCTCTGAGAAATATAAAATAACTCTCTGTGAACTCTCTAACAGGTACTTCTTCCACAATTGCAAAGTGGACTGAGTCCAAAATGTTGCATGCATATGTAAAAGCAAGAAACTCAAATTACCAGACCACCGTTGAAGCTATTCTTCACACAATGCCAATGGTGAGCACACAGCTTGCCACTACTGTCCTTTCTGAAATACTGCTCACGTTACAAGCTGAGGTATCCAGGTGCAAAACACTCTTTTACTTGTCTGAAGATTTTGTCAAAGTTGCTACCTTGGTTGTCTTCTGAGGGGCCGCCTTCTGGAGCTTAGCCTGCTAATCAGGTCTCTTCAGGCAGGTTTGGCAATACCAAAGAAGTAAGAGAACTCAAAGCTAAGACACCAGTGTCAGAATGTGACAAGGATTTCAGTTGGTGTCCTGAATTTCAGAAATGCCTACCTCACATTCTGATAAGTAACTCAGTTGTAATGGAAGTATCTCAGGTGCCTTTAGAGTAGCTAGCATGAATACCAGCAGCACACCCACAGCAGCACAGAAAAAGAGCATATAGTTTAATACCAGCTCAAGTTAATTAAGAAAAAAATAATTTAATAAATAAAATTTAATTAATTTTAATTTCTACACTGGTACAGTGTAGAAAGAACCTTACTTTGGCTGCCTTGGTATGACTATACTGGAGAACTCAGAAGCACCATCCACACCCAAAATGATGTCCCTTCTCAAAACAGAAGTAGGCTTCCTTCATATATTGAGACTGTTTCCCTACCCTTTAAATGCAAATTACTTTTCCTTTCATTTTTTTTTAAGTGACCATCTCCAGAAATCTCCTTCCTAAACAACTTCAATCGTTCTGTCTCTTTTTTGCTTTATTATTTATGGTTTGTATCTTGCTAGTACCTTCAGGAGTTTCCACCTCCACATTTGACCTCCTCTTATGCAGGGTGCTACACAGAGATGCACGCCCATGCAGCTTTATGCAACATTTTTTGCTCTAGGTCTGCCCACACCCTGCACCATGGCAGCACAGACCAGCTGGAACACCTCCATGTGGTGATATTAAATCATGGTTTTACCCACAGTAATAAGCCCATCAGAAACAACTTACTATGGGTACTGCATTGCGATAACACAATGTATTTGGATCTGAAACAGGTACATGTCCCAACAACTCAGTGTGGACTGAGTTAGCATGCAATCACCTACACCTTACTGTGCAGACGTACTTTAAGAAAACTGTCTCTCTCAAAAAACAGAGTTATTGCTCAACTTTTAACATGTACACAAGGATAGTTAAACAAAGTCAGTGTGTTCTTGTGGTCTTCATTCTCACATGCAAAAGAACATAGTTTTCAAGCACATGATTGCGGACAGTTTGCCTCAAATGATCAAGAAACATCAGAGGATCTAAAGACAGCAATAAAACCAGTACTTTTCAACATGGATGGCATGCAGTTGATATGTGTTTGATAATGTGAAGCCAAAAATAACTGAAAAGTCATCCTTATGCACATAATCTTTTAGTATTCTTGAAAGATCATCCTGGTAATCTGTTATCTGGATAGGCTTCTAAAAAGCCATAAAAATCGTATAGAGTATTACTTTTCTTCCGCCTGGAAGAATATCAGACAGTACTTTTTTCCCATCTCTTTAGTAAGAGTTTTGTCTCTTAGGGATGGTGGCAATAATTAAATCTGCCTGAAAAGGCTGTCTCACCCTCTTACGTGGATAGCCTTGTGTGTTCGGATATGCCTTCAATTACTGGAAATTTCAGTCTACTGCACATTGAGTTAAACTCTTTATGTTTATTTTCCCCAAAACAACAACAACAAGGTAATCAGAAGGCTGAAAGCAACAAAGGAGCCCAGCTTTGGCAGAGCTGCTCTACTAGGGGGTGTTTCTGACTCCATGTCCCAGAAGAGCTCAGCTCCACATGAAAACTAGCTGGGTTTGCTTTTGTGGTTTTGGAGACATGAAGTGAGCAGAACGTTCCTCAGGTCCCCATCAGTCTAAGTTCCCAGTGGGACCCAAACACGCCTCTGCCAGTCCCACTGGAGTGGATTCCTTCTTTTTCCACTGACAGACATACCTCAAGACTTATGACTAGCTGATCAGTTTGATAACCATACACACACATAAAATATTCATGAATTATATGCATTATATGGATGAACATAAGCATGCACTCATGTATTATATATATTATATGACTATAGAGTTGGAAGCCATACCAGGAGAACTTTGCCAAGATTTTGCAAGAAAATCCAAATGCAAAGACAGATCCAGCTCTTGAAGTCAGTGGGAGCTGTTACAGGGATTACAGAGGGAGCCAATTAGACCTCCTATGGTAAGTCCAGACTAGCAAAGAAATTTCGCCTATTTCCTTGGTTATTTTCTACTTGCAGGTCTTTTAATTACTTTGGCAGCAGGGTAAGAAATGGTAAGAGCTCCTGACTGGAGCTGGCGTCTGCAGGGAAAGAACATTATCAATACCCCAACAACATCCAGAGCAGATTCCCCTCAAGCTGATACGTGGCATTTGAAATTAAAGTGGAAGTAAATATCAGGTTGCTTGACTGGTCCTGCTCCATCAGGACACAGGCAGTGTGACAGAGTCAAAGGAAGTCTAGTAGGTTCTCAGCAAACAACCACAGATTGCTGCCATAATGTTCAGACCAGCGTCAGCTCCCTTCTCACAGGCACAGAGCACAGGAAAGCTTCCCCTTCTGGGTCACAGCAATGGTACTGGCAGCCATCCCTCTGCCTCCCAAGCACAAAGGAATTAAAGTGAGCACTCTTTCAAAGAGACAGAAAGAATTATAGAATCAGAGAATGGTTAGAGCTGGAAGGGACCTTAAAGATCATCTAGTTCCAGCCGCCCCTGAGACAGGCCGGGACACCTCCCACTCGACCAGGTTGCTCAAAGCCCCATCCAACCTGGCCTTGAACACTTCCAGGGATGGGGCATCCACAGCCTCTCTGGGCAACCTGTTCCAGTGTCCCACCACCCTCACAATAAAGAATTTCTTCAGAATATCTAATCTAAATCTACTCTCTTCCAGTTTAAAACTGTTACCCATCATCCTGTCACTACACTCCCTGATAAAGAGTCCCTCCGCATCTTTCCTGTAGGCCCTTTTTAGGAAGAAGTACTGATAAAAATTCCATTGACCTCATCCAGTCAGAAGTGTCCCATACAAGTTTCTGCACCATGCTAAAGAAAAAATGAAGTGCAATATGGTCTCTTCTCATGCCCTTACATCCTTGCTTGGTCTTCCCATACTTATTCATCCCATCCTGGACTTCTGAAGCCCAATACTGTAGCTAGCTGAACTTTGGAAAAGCAACTCAGCCTGGCTTTGAATTCACATCAAGGCAAGTATACCACTGCTGTATCACTCAGTGCCGTATAGAAGCCATCTTATAAAAGTAAGGGCATGCTTACAGTACTGTTATCGTCTACACCCCAGGGTTATGGAAGTAACTCAAATTTCAGTCTGCCATGGATAATAGCTCGACCTACATTTGAGCTGGCTACTAATGACAGAGCAGTAATGCAAGTTTACTTCTATATAAAAGCTGTGCTATGTCACTATGTTCGAATTCACTTAGAACAAAATGACTGCAGGCCATCTTTTACACTTTGTTACTAAATTTTTGCTCATTTTCATTGTTACTCCTTTATAAAAAAAGAATGAAAATGTCTCTCATAAAAGTTATATGAAAAGTTATTGCTTCTTAGGAGACCAAATTTGCATTTTGTTAATTATTCAGCTTGCTTACTAATGTAAATGCCATTTTAAGTATTAATAATACTGATATGACCATGTATTATGCAAAAGACCCTTTTAATTGTCTACCTATGCATGAAAACAACCTGTTCGGGACCTGGACACCTGGGGCATAACACATCCTTGTGTGTATGAGCAAAGGGGGAAAAAGCTTGAATGAGAGTCTTTTAACAGTCTATCCTACTTAGAATTTAATTGGACTTAATGGTGCTTAAAGATCTTTTGCAGGTCTCATTTCTCTACACAGCAGAGAGGGTGTGGGCCATGGTGACATACCCAGAGGAGACTCTGGGTAGGTATTAGCCCAGAGAAAATCTTAGCTATACTTTACAATAGCAGCCATCAAAACATTGACAGTGAATTAGCCACGTTATCAAGCTTAGCATGGAATCCATTCTCTCTCTAATTAATCAGTTTAACATCTATTCTCAGTGTAGATTATTTAGGAATGAATCAGGATTTGCACGGATTTGTGCATTAGTCTGATCTGTCTGATAAACATTGGCTTGTAAACGACTTCCAAACTGTCCTCTTTGGCAAGGTGTTCACTCACCAGCTGCAGTCCCGCTCACATGTTGTGAAATCATGCTGTGTTAGTCCTGTCTTCTGACAGGATGACTCAAGTGTTTTACGTAAGGGGTCAAAGAAGCAGTTTGGACTTGGATGACTTTTGGAGGAGAGAGAGGTATTTGGGGAAGGAAAAATAGCTGAGGCCTGTACAGCATAGTCAGAATATAGATGTTGATCATCTTTAGGTATCAATATGTCTTCACAAAGCTGCAGATGGACTTCAGGGAGACCTATAGGCTCTGAAGGTGCTGCTAGAGGCCATGTGGGATCCCCTAGAGCATGTAAATGGAGACAGATGCCCATGCCTACGTAGCTGAACAGTTTCTTCTCTGTCTTCACAAAAGAGAGCACAATTTCTGTCTGATAATTGTAAATGAAACTCTTGGGTGAGGTAGGTAAAAAGGCATAGTTTTACAGGCTTCGTCTCTTCATATGATCTATTTATCTACATTTCTTCTAGGGTTCCTATTGCCATCATATCCATACCTCTGAATGATAGAATCATAGAATGGTTTGGGTTTGAAGGGACCTTTAAAGATGATCTACTCTACCCTCCTCTTCTGTCGCCAGGGACATCTTTCATCAGATCAGATTGCTCAAAGCCTCATCCAACCTGACTTTGAACACTTCCAGTGATGGGACATCCACAGCTTGCCCCTTGTCTTGTCACTACAGGCTCTGCTAAAAAGTCTTTCTCTGCCTTTCTTATAAGCCTCCTTTAAGTACTGAATGGTGTGGTGGGTTGACCTTTGCTGGCCACCAGGTGCCCACCAAGCCTCTCCGTCACTCCCCCTCCTCAACTGGACAGGGGGAGAAAATACAATAAAAGAATTGTAAGTTAAGGACAGGAAGATCACTTACCAAGTATCATCACAGGAAAAACAGACTCAACTTGAGGAAAATAATTTAATTTATTGCAATTCAAACAGAGTAGGATAATGAGAAATTAGAACAAATTTAAAACCACCTTCCCTCCACCCCTCCCTTCTTTCTGGGCTTGTCTTCACTCTGGACTTCTGTAACTCCTGTCCATGAGCGGTGCAGGAGGAAGGGAAATAGGGGTTGTGGTCAGTTCCTCGTGCTTTGTCTCTGCCACTCTTTCCTCCTCAAACTCTTGCCCTGCTCCAGCCTGGGGTCCCACCCATGGGACAGAGTCCTTCATGAAATTCTCCACCACAGGCTGCAATTCTTGAAGAACTGCACCAGCACGGGTCCTTTCTATGAGGTACAGTCCTTCAGGAACTGACTGCTCCAGTGTGTATCCCCCACGGAGTCACAGGTCCTGCCAGAAAAACTGCTCCAGTGTGGGCTTCTCTCCACAGGCTTCATTTCCTGCCAGGAGCCTGCTCTAGTATGGGCTCTCCATGGTGTCACAGCCTCTTTTAGGGCACACCCACCTGCTCGAGCATGGGGTCCTCCATGGGCTGCAGGGTGGATATCTGCCCCCCTGTGGACCTCCATGGGCTGCAGGGAGACAACCTGCTTATCCATGGTCTTCACTGAGGTCTGCAGGGGAATTGCTATTCCAGCACCTCTCCCTCCTTCTTCGCTGACTTTGGTGTCTGCAGATTTGTTTTTTCTCTCATATTCTGACTTCTCTCTCCCAGCTGCTGTTGTGCAGCAGTTTTTACCCTTTCTTAAACGTGTTATCATAGAGATGGTAGCAATATTGCTGATATGCTCACCTTTGGCCAAAGGTGGGTCCATCTTGGAGCTGGGTGGAACTGGTTCCGTTCAACATGGGTACAACTTCTGGCATCTTCTCACAGAAGCCACCCCTGCAGCCTCCCTGTTACCAAAACCTTGTAATGTAATCCCAATATAAATGGCTGCAATGAGGTCTCCCCAAGAGCCTTCTCTTTTCCAGCCTGAACAACCCCAACTCTCTCAGCCTTTCTTCCCAGGAAAGTTGTTCCAGACCTCTGATGATTTTTGTGGCCTTAATCTGGACCCACTCTAACAGGTCCTTGTTTTTCTTGCACTGAGGACCCCAGAACTGGATGCAGTACTCCAGGTGGCATCTCATGAAAGCAGAATAGAGGAGGAGAATCACCTCCCTTCACCTGCTGGTCATGGTTATTCTGGTGCAGCCCAGGATGTGTACTGCAAACGCACATCACCAGATTGTGTCCAATTTTTCATCCACCAGGTATCCCCAAGTCCTTCTCTGCATGGCTCATCTCAATCCATTCATCCCCCAGTCTGTATTGATAGGGTAGGTTGCCCTGACTCAAGAGCTGGACCTTGCACTTAGCCTTGTTGAACTTCACGATATTTGCAGGGGCCACTCCCCTAGCCTGTCAAGGTGTCCCTGGATATCATCCTTTCCCTCAAGAATATCAATAGCACTAGCTAGCTTGGTGTCATCTGCAAACTTGCTGAGGCACTGAATCCCACTATTTCTGTTGTCGATGAAGGTATTAGAGTATTAGTTCCAATATGGACCCTTGAGGGGTACCACGCATGACTGGTTTCCACTTGGATATTGAGCAATTGACTGTAACTCTTTGGATGTGGCTATCTAGTCAATTCCTTATCTGTCGAATTGTCCATTCATCAAACCCATTTCTCACCAGTTTAGAGAAAAGGTAAAGGAGCAGCCTGAGGCCTGAGTAGGCGCAAGGTCTAGTATGCAGCAGGGGGCACTCAGGTACAGGCTGGGGAATCCTGAGCTTTGCAAAAAGAGGTGAAAATTTCCATATATTAGACTATGGGGTTTTTTTGAGCAATGTCATCCTTAAAAAAGATCTAGTGGATCATACGTGTATTCTGTGCATCCTATGAGAATATACAGTTTACATTCTGGCAGAGAATAAGGGGTTTTTTGCTTGTTTACATGTCATGTATCTGTATGCACATTTTTTTATTTATCACATACACACAGAATATGTAAATACAACTGCAACACGCTGTTTCAATCCTGCATCAAGTACCTTTGGTAGTCTTCATCTTCAAGTCCAAACTAAAGAATCTAAGAAAGGGGGATCTGCAAAGAGTTCAGTGAGGTTGACATGATCTGGGGCAAGTCTGAGCTGGCAAAGTACACTTCTTTGAAAACCTGTGAGTACACAATTTCCTGCAGGAGAAGAATATGCACCAAGAAACTGCACTTGAGCTTGTTTCTTTGCTGTCCATTAAGGATCAGCCTCTTTAACTTGGTTTGTAATGAAAAGTGAGTGCATAATATCTTTATCAAAGTATTAGAAAAAAAAGAGACATGTCCTGTTTTCATCTGGGAAAGATTTAATTTTCTTTCTAGTGATTGCTGTGAAAGGAATGTCAGTAATGCATATTGTTTTAGTTGTTGCTATGCAATGTTTATACTTTTCAAGGGCTCTTTTCTGCTTCCCATAGAGACTGAGGAGCATAGATAGAACAACAGGATGGCCAGTGGAATATTCTGTACCATAGATGTCATGCTCAGTTGGCCAGGGCACGGGAATCTGTGATTTCTGCTCTGGAAGGTACGAATTCACCGGATGGTGAAAGTGACGTGTGTCATTTTTTTATTATTGTTTTTATTTATTGCTATTGTTATCATTATCTATATTGTTATTATCCTTTTCTGTTATTGTCCTATTAAACTGTCTTTATCTCAACCCACAAGGTTTTTTTTTCCTTTGCCTTTCCCCTCCTGTTCTCCCACTTCTCCCTGTTCTTCTTGGGAAAGGGGGAGAATTGCAAGAGTGGCTGTGTAGTCCTAGCAGCCAGCTGGTTAAACCATGACAAGATATTATCAATAAAATCAATGTGTACCTTGTATCAGCATAGTTTAAGGGTCTGCTGCTTAATTGTCACACTGAACTAGCACCTTCCTCAAGTGTCACACTTATTTTCTCACTTTCTGATTTCCTATCACACTTTAAAACCTTTCCTGCCTCTTCAAAACCACTATTTGAATGAACAACTATGAATAAACACATTTATTAAGAAAATCTCTTTGATTCTACAGCCTATAGTGCAAAGCTCATTGCAGAGAGTGCTAGATTGTCATCATTCGTTTTCAGAATGAACAACATGAGAGAAATGAATTTACAAATTAATGGATTTTATAGCAAAGCTGTAACTACCAGAAAGGCAATGAACTCAGAAGAGCAGAAGTTCATGTTTTTTAAGGATGTCAATTGATGTAGATTAATAAAAAGTGAAGTACATTGTACCTGTAGGCTGAAAGAAAAAGTTCAAAGCCCTGTGAATAAGCATTTTAATCCATTTCATCCTCAACACGGGGAAAGACAATAAAACCTAACTGTAACTCAAAAGAAAATTGTCTCTTCGTGAAGTCTAGGACACTAAGCCTTACCTCAATTTCTTTTATTCTTCAGTTCTTCCATCTAGTGTGTGCCTCAAGTCCTTGTCTATCAAGAGAGCAATACTCCTTTCTTTCCAATGAATTCATGCTTATTCAGTCCTTAAATTCCAGACTGATGAAAATCATATGGATCTAGTCAGACTGCAATCAGCAGAGAAGTCAAGATGCAGAGAATTCCCAGTGAAAGAAGCAGCAGGTTCTTGAAAAATGCACTCAGGTCTAATTTGTATTTTTGTATCAAAGAGTCAATACCAACAAATCATTTCCCCAGGTGACTACAAATAAGCGTATAAACGTAGAAACACAGTAAACCATAGGCCTGTTTTTGCCATGTTGACTCACAATGAGTTGTGCCTTATTTTGCAGAGTCCCACTGATCAGATCAGAGCTATTAGTGGAATAAAATACTACCCAGCATGACTAAGGATGGCAGAATTGGCTCAGAGGAAAGTCAAAGTTGTTTAAAAGTTACTTCCTCAAATATCTTTGCAATCACTTAGCATATTGTATCATGCTGTTTTATGATTTCCTTTTGGTTAATCCTAGACTTAATAGTCAATTATTGAGTCTTCAAAGCATTGTTTGCAATCAAGCATATTTCTGTGCCTGTCTCAGCAAATTATGCTCAAGCACACTGATGTAATCAGAAAGATCAGTTACTGTTTTAGGGGTATTAAATATACATGTAGCTATATGTAATACTCTGATACCGGTATATGGACACATCAAGCACTGAAGAGTTGCTGACATCTCAAGGAATAATACCATTTTATTTAGAGACCTTTTATATAAATTATGATTTTCTGTGGTTTTCTTCTTCATTCCTTATCAATAGAAACATTTGCATAAAAATGGAATCCCTGTTCCTTGGAGTTAATTTGCTGCTCCTCCTCTTCACTAGCATTTGCTAAAACCCTTCTTTGTACCTCCCACTTGGTGCTGCATATTTAACTACAAGGTTAATCTAAAAAGATTTCCCATTTTAGGTGGAAGTAGATGAACAAGGGGGAAACAACAGTCCTCTATTTGTTCCAGTGTAATCTGAGAAAAGTCAGAGAAGACAGAAAATACCAGCTATATGCTGTATTCTCTGAGCAGAATGTTTTTCATTTTCCCATAAAACAGCAGCTAACTTCAAATAAGTTGTAGTGACAATAATCCATTTCTTGGCAATCTGATAGTAAGAAATGAAATGACACTACAATTCATGGTTCACTGTATCCAGAATTCAGGATTACAGGGTTAAACTTCACATCATAATGTAATAACTTGTTTTCTATCCACTCCCTATTAAATCATACAGTCATAGAATGGTTTAGGCTGGAAGGGACCATAAAGATCATCTAGTTCCAACGCCCCCTGCCATGGGCAGGGACACCTCCCACTAGACCAGGTTGCTCAAAGCCCCATCTAACCTGGCCTTGAACACTTCCAGGGATAGGGCCTCCACAACTTCCCTGGGCGATCTGTTCCAGTGCCTCACCACCCTCAGAGTGAAGAATTTCTTCCTAATATCTATTCCAAATCTACCCTCTTCACAAATGCTTGTTTGTGAAATAGAATTGCCAGAGGTTATGTGATTCAATAAGCTTATGCTGCACCTGTATACAATGTGTTTTGGTCACATAACAAGAATGCATTCTAGATTGTATTCCTGACACTTGTAAACAGTGAACATTTACACTCATGTAGCAAAATACACTATTTTATACTGCAGAGGCCAAATCTTACATTTTATTCATCCACAAATGCAAATTGCTACTCAGGTGTGAATGGTAATGTTCCATATAGTATGTTCTCTGGCTTCAGCAGATATAAGGTCAAGCCAGCTAAATTTGACCATGGAAAAATTAACAAGGAATTTTTCAGGATTCTGACTGACTTTCAAGGTATCAAGGGGATGGCAATTCTAGACATGTGTTTCTACAAGGTCAGCTAGCACAAAGGTTTCAGCTGGTGGCTGGAGAAAGGAATCTGAGGGGGAAAGATTACTGGGTGAAAGATTATTGAATTAGGTTTGTGAACTCAGCTACAAGAATATCACCAGAGTTTGCAGAAAAGGGTAGAGACCACTTTGCTTTCAACACAGGCGACTTCATCATATGGAATGAAGACTTTCAAAGACAAGCAAAATCTTGAGTAGTTTTTCTCATCACACAACTGCACAAACTCTTCACAAACCTTTATCCTGTTGCTTTTTGGGCAATTAGAAAGCAGACAGTATGTACTGTATTTTAAGTTTGCTATAAAATTTTTAAGATCCACATATGTCTTTTCTTTAACTTGAGTACAATTTCTTTTTACTGGATGATACACTCAATCTGTTTTATCAAACAGCAGCTTTGTGAAACACAATCTTACATATTACCTATAAATTCTTCCTGACAACACTGAACGGAGAAATGTATGATCAAAAGTTGTGACATGCCAAATGCATGATAGTTCTTATAATTTATTTGTTAACAGCTGACTACACAGGGGATATTTTAATGAATGTAATGACAGCACGTTCCAGGGAAAAGCTTTAAAATGCTTGGATTATCTGCAGTCTGTAAAACCTGTTCAGAAAATAAAAACAAATTGATTATGATAAGATGAAAATAAAGAGTTGGAAAAAGATATTAAAAAGCACCTATATGTAATTGTGCAAATATATCAGTCCTTTGTGATTTAGCAGTGCAAGTCTCACTGCAATTTAATACAGTTTTTGTTCTGCTCCCTTAGGTCCTTTTGAAACCCCAGTTCCCTGGGAGAAGTGTCTGTCTGTCATCTAACTTACTCACAGATATCTGTAGTTGCCACATCCTAGGTATTCAATCATCTCTCTCCTCAGGCGCACATTTTTTTATAGATGGCTGATCTTCCAAAAACTTACATTGTACACACAAGTGTATTTTAGACAAAGACCTTGTCTTCCTTCATGTTCAACCATGTCAGCATAAAGGAGTCTCATGCTATCCAGAATCTTTTTGTCATAGATTTTGATACGAATATTAATTAAGACATGACTGAACTTCAGTAGAAAGCAGCTTCAAATTTTTATTCTTGTACAAACTGGATAAATCATCATGCCTTCCTTTCTAGTAAGGTCTAGAAAGTTTTTCTTTCTAGCAAGAATAGGAGCTAAAATATTTACTAAACCTGGTGACTGAGATCAGTTAGGGGAACTACCATAAATGCTTACCTTGTCATTTCCTCTCACGCCCCATCAGAAACAGGATACTGGGCTACAGGGAAATTTGATGTGACCTTGCTATTTATCCTACACATTCTGCAAGGGGCCTTCGGGCAGTACCACTGTATTAATGATAACCTGTACAAGGTTTTTGATAGAGAAGCTAATTCTCTAAGTACTGGCACAACATTTGGTTTTTCAAAGCACACCATTTGGGCCCACAGTTGTACTTGATCAAAGGAGGCAGCAGTCAGATACCACTTACTATAAAGGGCATGATATAATACTGATTTTTTTAAACAAATTAAGGACATTCTTGCACTGTGTAATTCTTTGTACTCTAGTGCAACACCATCCATATACTGCAGCTACACGAATTTGACCATGTTAATTCTATGTGTAATTCTCTGCTACTCCAAGTGCTAGCAAGAAAAACTATCTGTGAAGAAAGTAAATGTTTCTAAGCCAAGCTGCAGACCTATTCCTCCTCAGAACATTGGAACAACAATGAATCACTTCTGCAGCATTACCACAGCTGTACTTGTTCCAGAGGTAAAAGTAAAGCACCATTCTGTTTTGCTATATTCTTTCATTCCATAGTATTGCTCTTCTAATCAGTTCTTCAGCCCATTAAGAATGTCACAGGCCCTTCCATGCCTGAACCCAAATCCGTATAAGTCAGAGAGAATCCACCCATTAATGTGAATGGAACTTGTATCAGATTTCTTAAATGAAATATTTTTTTCTGCAGGCAATGAAGTCATGTAGACAACATGACATACAAGCCAAGTCTAGAAAACTTCTGATATGGATATTGACTCAGGTTCATTTTGAATAAGCCTGGTTAAATTTACAGCTAGGTATTAAAGATTGCTTTAAAGTTGGGATTCCAATTCTGATGCTATCAAAATGGATCAAACTGACTTTCCATGAGAAATATATCATCCTTAATTTTCAAAGTGTTTCCAGATTTCATTTTAAATGTTTTGCCCTTTTTTAATTTTTGATATAATTACAAAATAATTTTATTTACTGTGATATGGGACATTCTGGCATGCCTAGAATAACTACTAATGATCTCAAATGGAAAATCCTACCATTATTTCACTTTCATTTCTGCTGGGGGATGGAAACAACTTTCAAAATGTCGCGATTTCTTAGCATAAATTGTTGCTACTGCTTGACTACAGGCATAAGAGGAGAAAACCTCCTCAGGTACTCCTCTGTGCAGCCAGTCCATTTCACAGATGATTTCTTCCTCTGCCTGAATGCCTAGAGGACAGTCAGAGCCTTAGTTTCATCCAGGCAGTGTTGCCTGTCACTGTTTTTTACCAGTAACAGCTTCATTGCCAAGCTGGAGTAAAAGAAGAGAAGAGCAGAAAAGAGGAGAGCAAGAGAAGGGCCAGCAGGGACATCTGCTGCTCTCTCACAAGGATCTAGGGGTGTAGGGTCAGAGTAGTATCTTGGTCATGAATGAGTGAACACATAGGTGTTCAAGGATGAATAGGGGAGGTTTCACCATCTTGTTAGGATCCTGGACAGTTGAGGATCTAATGGGATATGATAACTGCATATTGTCCATTATTTGGAGCTCTAGAGGAACTTGCCTTCACAGCATGAAGTCCAAGAAGATGGCATTTTTGTGTGCAGTGCCCAATTCTGTGTGGGCAGAGGCTCAGCAGCAAGTCTATGTGTCAGCAAATAGGAGATCACAACAACTTCTAGGGGAGAGGTCCTTCAGTGGTTACGAGGAGATTTATTTAGAATCATCTTTAAAAGAACTTTGAAAATAATTTGGTGTTTACCAAATTAACAAGATGGAGTAAAGTATAGAGTGAAAGTTCTTGGTTTTCATGTAAAGATTGATAGTTCCACACCAGAAGAGAAGAAATCACAAGCCACAAAACAAAATGAATATCAGGCATTTGATTCCTTGCTGAGCGTTCTCCAGCCTTAGCAACTCTATTTCCTGTTTTCAGAAGGCACAACCAGAAATAAAGCCTTTTATGCAGTAGCTATACATCATTTTTCATGCTACACTCAAAGAATGTTTTTATGATGTTTACATTACAGATTAGTGGTTTAATTTGGAAAACACTTGCAAGTTCCATAATTTGCACAATCACACATTCAATTTCTGTATTTCTAGTTTATGCAGCTAATGCACTTTTCATGAACACTTTGCTTTGTTTGTAATTTAAATTTTTTACAAAGCCTGCAATTGGGGTAATTACCCCCTGAATTGGGGTAATTAGCACTATGCAAGGATGTAAGCATGATTATCAGGCCATAGTGAGAGTGGTCTTTAAAGGCACAAATGAATATGCAGTACTGGTTCTGTGGCCTTGTTTTGAAGTAAGATAAGTTAAAGATACTTGAAATGTTTTCTTAAGATTACATTAGGATGCTACCTGACCATCAGTAATAAAGGGGTAACATCTACATTCAGGACTGGGACAAATACTTGTAGGATGGATATAAGGTCTGTTATATAGACCCATCACAAGATCATGACAGAGAGCATGCTGAATTAGCATGGATTAAACACGTTGTTCAAAATCTCATTATAGTTCGCAAACCTCAAAAGATCAATTATAAAAAAGGCCTCAGTTATAGCACAGCCTTTATCAAAATTGTCCAAATGTAGGTTCCTGGGTGACAAGAGGAAAACGTTTCAAATGAAGAGCATGACATAAATGCATTGCTCCAGATTTCAAGCAATTATGGTTGGAGTAAATCTATACAGGTTAGAGAACACTTCAACTGCCTGCTAGTGCATGCATGGTGTAAAATATTAATGCCAAAGTGCTTGTTCAGTGGGTAAGTACGAGGATTCCTAGTAGGGGAACTGCTGAACACAGTAATTTTGAATATCAGGCTTGTGCTTCAATGCAGATTTAGATGATCCTGTTTTTCCAAGTCTTCATCATAGTTGTTTGCATTAAGTGCATATTAGCATCACTTACAGGACATTTACAGAAAGAGGAAACTGCTCAATCTAAAGGTGGATGTACAATTCTACTTGTGAACAACCAAATAATGGCCTTTCACAAACTTCACTGATGTCCCTGGAAAAATTATTTAAAACTTGCTTGACAGAAAATACTTCTACGAGCTTCTTCTTTCTCTGCTCCTCAGTTTTAGGCTTGCTTGCTTGCTTTTTAGGATTATGTGATGAAGATATAAACACCTTAAGAGTTCATCCATCCTCTCCAGAAATCCAAACTTTCTGTTCATCATCATCATCACCTCAACAATTCCTTACTGTAACACCATAAATCAAAGTTAATTATTCCAGAAAGAAAATGAAAAAGGTGCTTGAGCAAATACACCTTTGGGGGAGAAAGCGAATTATTCACATAATTGCTCTTATTAACCAGAATAGTAAAGCAGGAAATGAGAACGAGTAGGTCAAAAGATTTTGGAGGAAGGGATTATTCCAAAAGGAAGAGCACTGAATGATTTAAATGGTTATAAATTGAGCAGAATAAGAAGGCTCTCCAGTCAGGGGAGATGCACAAAGACTGTGGGGGCTGATCACCTGGAAAGCAGCTTGGCATAAAAGGGCCTTGGGGTCCTGGTGGACACCATGTTGAATATGACCCAGCAATGTGGCCCTGCAGCAAAGAAGACCAACAGCCTCCTGTGCTGCGTTAGGAGGAGTGTTGCCACTATGCCATGTGTGCTGATCCTTCCCCTTTGCTCAGCAATGGTGAGACACACCTGAAGTGCTCTGTTCACTTCTGGACTCCCTACTACAGGAGAAACATGGACATGCTCGAGAGAGTCTAACAAAGGGTGACTAAAATGATCAAGAGACTGGAGTATCTCTCCTATGAGGAAAGGCTGAGAGAGCTAGGACTGTTTAGCCTGGAGAAGAGAAGATTCAGGTGTGAAGTTATTAATGTATATAAATACCTGAAGGGATGGTGTAAAGAAGACAGAGCCAACCTCTTTTCAGTGGTGCCCAGTGACAGGACCAAAGGCAATGGGTACAAACAGAAGCACAGGAGGTTCCTCCTGAATATCAGGAAACACTTCTTCACTGTGAGGGTGACCAAGCACTGGCACAGGCTGTCCATGGAAGTTGTGGAGTCTCCATCCTTTGAGATATTCAAAAGCTGTCTAAACATGGTCCTTGGCAGCTGGCTGTGGGTCACCCTGCTTGAGCAGGGGGATTGGACAAGATGATCTTGAGGTTCATTCCAACCTCAACTATTCTGTTATTCTGTGACCACGGATCTTTAAGGAAGCAAAATGTGCCTGATTATAAGACCTAAGCCAAAGGTGTGCTCTTTCTTTATCCTGTAAATGTTTGCCTGATAAGAAATAGCTCTGCATGCCAGAGAGGTAGTGTGATACTCATGTGCTAAATTCTAAGCAGATTAAAGCAACTTTATATAACTAGCTTGGACTAGACATGGCAGCAGGAATTCAGCAGCAGAGGCTGGAGGAGACCATAGAAGGCTCATGCAACTTGCATTGGAGCCTACCCTTTGATACCTTCACTGCTAGAGTTAACCAGGTGGGCACAATGATCCATTTACACCTGTAATGTGGATATAGAGAGGATGCAAATACTATATAATGGGTAGCTAAATGCCCTTCAACCAGGGGATGGGTTGCAAGATGGTTGTCCTGTTAAGAACTGCTTTCAGTTTCCCAATTTGTTGCTGCACAGGTATGCCAGATATAATTAATGTTATTTGATACTAAGGCCACACTATTTTCTACTGTCTTTTGTGATGTAGGGGAAAAGAGTTTTTTATGCTTGCTCTTCATACTTATTATCTGTAGCTGCAGAGGAATGAGAGCAATAGTGATTACAGTAAAATTAGTAGTGACTGCAGAAAAATAGAAATGTTTGGAGGCTTCTGTGAAAAGGGGTACCAGGAAGCATCCTAAAGTCTCCATTTGTGTGAGGGAGCACCCTTTCCTGTTACAATTACTGTACTGGTGGCAAAACAGTCAGCATGATTGCTGAAGAAAGATTGAGTCTGTAGGACATCCACCCATACAGGATAATGGAAAACTTACTTAGTCAGTCACCACTGCTTTTACAGCAGGGATGTATTGTTAGACTACATTGCAGGAAACCAGTAATTAGAACAACTTCAAGTTTAATGTCTTAATTTAAGCTGCCTGTCATCATTGTGAATGGGCCAACAAAGCTGTCAGAGATGAAGCAACTAGACAGAAGAGAGGACTTAATTTTGTGTATATTTCTGGGTGCAGTTCCAGTTCTTTAGAGGACTAAGGTTGATCGGACACTTGTTCCTTTCCATATGAGTCCTTCAGATGCTCTCCTTCTTCCTGCCAGCAAGGACATGAACAGTCTCTCATCTCTCCCATTTCAGAATCAGTGCAACTACTGATTGCAGAATTAAACAAAGCCAGGATGTTTACTGGTGAGTCATTTTATTTTTATGCTGTGTCATGTAAATATTTTCTTTGATGCAGGGCCTACAGGTAAAGAGTATGTGCTCTTTTGTGCATCAGAGCAAGTGATTAGCAGAAAGTCTTTGGATATATTATCACAGAAGATGTGGGTTCTCAAATAAAATTTAATTGTTGGGAGGAACTACCCATATATTTCCATGGGTTTGAATTTTCCATACATAAAACCACCCTCTTTGCAATGGAGCAAGGTTTTAATCATTAAGGAAAATGGAGAATTTATGAGCAAGAAAACCAGGAAAACAAACTGCTGCTGCTTTTCATTGAAATCAATATGAAAGCAAAGGGAGGAACACACAGTTTGATTTTCTGCCACGTTGTTTTTATACATCTGCTTGAACCATTCAGTTTCTTTGATTTTTCACTTAATTTATTATGCCAACTTATGTTTAAATAAAGCTGCTTATAAGGTGTAGCCGTTCAAAGCAAGTAATTTGGCAAAGCCTTTGGGAAGAAGTCTTCTGTTAGCAAAGTCGCTATTGATGCTGGAATGCAACTAACTAGAAGTTGCAAAGCTGTCAGGATCTCATCACTTCTGAGTATGGTGTTGTTAGCTACTTGGGTCAAACATGCTGGTAACAAGCTGGAACAAGCAAAACACCATGTAACTATCAGCCTTTTCGTCCAGCACCAATTCATTGAATGAAATGTGTCTGTCTATTTAGAGCTTCTCTTTCCATTCGGGTGACTGCTTGTTAATGATGACTGGCTAATTGTTGCAACAAGCCATAAAGTGGTGTATTCACTAAAGCTGGTAAAACCAGCCTGAAAGTGGTTTCCAGTTCCAAAAATGGAAAGGATTGCAGAAAGAAATTATGGAGTTTTGGCTATGGAGATCGGATGTGATGGTGAAGAATGCTCTCTCTGGGCATTCCATCATC
Organism: Ibidorhyncha struthersii; assembly: GCA_013398815.1. Taxonomy (NCBI): domain Eukaryota; kingdom Metazoa; phylum Chordata; class Aves; order Charadriiformes; family Charadriidae; genus Ibidorhyncha; species Ibidorhyncha struthersii. Next base: position 46,440 of record VZSZ01011517.1, on the reverse strand, counting down.
TGAAGCAATGACAAACCAGCACTGGTTAGATCAGCTGCAGTGAAACTGTTCCATGGGTAAATCTTACCTTTTGATGAGTTTATGGAATTTTCCTATTAAGGTAACTGAAGTCATGATTTTGTTACAGGAGTTCAGTAGATAAAGTCTGACGCACAGCTCAGTGGCAAGTTGAACAGACTAGGTTATTTTGAGGGGGGTTGTTTGTTTGGGGATTTTTTGTTTGTTTGTTTCACTCAGGATTAAAGACCTGTGTGAAACAACTTACACTTTGTGTAGTAATTTCCAACACCAAGCAAACTTTCAACCCTATTTGAATTTGATGCTGTTTGTGCTTCCTCTTGCATTGGTCTAAGCAACTATAAAGAAGTTAAAGCAAAAAAGCATGAGGGTCTGGCCAGATGTAAATGGAGAAAACTGTCTTAACAGAAAGTATTAATTTCCCTGTAGTTAAAAACTATTCCCTCTGCCCACCAGTTTTATACAGAGCTTTTCACTATGAATGCACTGAATATTTATAATGGAAATCTTGTATTGAAGGTATTTTGCTTAAGTTACCATTTTTTTTTTTTTGTGATGATTTCTTCATTAAAACACAGAGAACAGTGTTAGACATTATTGTCTCTGAGTATTTTTAAGTGAAACTGCTCTGGCACTTCATGACCTAAAATTGACTAAATCTAAGAAATGAAAGTTACTGCAGAGAGGACGAAGCAACAGAAATGAGAAACAGAAATAACTATCCTGGGTTAGATGTAGACTGTCCTGGTTTGAAGTAAAACAGAACCAATTTTCTGTTCAGTAATTTTACTCTTCAGTTAAGCCTCTGCTAACTAACTGAACTCTGAAATTTACAGCGTATTGTTCAGACACTGTTCACTCCGAGAGTGGTAAGACCTGATCACTTTTAATTTATGCCAAGGAATATTATGGAGAGAGGCTCTTGCTTATACTTATAGCAATAACAACTAAGCTTGGTGAACTTTCTTTGCCCCGTTGGAGGGTCCAAAGTGGAAAAGCGTAAAGGGGTTGTGTCTGTGGGGAGGAGCAGACAGGACAGGTGACCCAGAAGAGACCAACAGGGTATTTCATCCCATCTGCCCCATGCTCAGTATAAAACCTGAGGGATCAAAGGGATCAGCTGTCTTTCTTCAATAGACAGCATCCGAGGAAGACTCTGTCTGTTCGTCTGCCTTTGATCCCGATATGTGTGTTCCTGAATACAGATCTGGAATCCAGTTCCCATCTGTTGCTGAGTCCAGTCTGGGAGTTTCCAAGTGTCAGATGATGATATGATTGTCATCCTGGGAGCTTGATACTGGTTTTGCATATATTTTATATTATTATCTTTTCTTTTTTTTTTCTATTTTATTAATAATATTTCATTAAAGTAGTTTAGTTTTCTTTTAAACTCTTAGATCTTTCTCTCCCTTGTCTGAAGGGAGAGAGGTCAGAAAGCATCTGTCGTTTGTTTCAGTGGTCAGTCCAGCCCAAACCACTAGGTAGACAAAACTCTAATAAGGGTGTTAACTAGCAGGAGACTTCACTTAAAGGAACAGGTGTTCAAGGTGTTTTGCAGCACAAAGTATGTCTTCAATAAACAAATTGGGAAAAGTAAAAAAGTAACAAAAGAGTTAAATGAAGAGTTCTTATATCCTATAACATTGCTCATGGAGTTTAACAATAATTTAAGGAGTTGTCAAGGCAGCATTGTCAAAATTAAAAGAACTTAATAAAGCAAGTTAGAAAACATAATCATACATGCTGGACAAAGAGCTAAGAAAAATGTCAACCAGACAAGCTTTTCTCCTTCTTGCTGGATTTATTTCCTCAGTTTTTTGGAATATGTAATTTTTGGAGCTGCTCTCTACCTAGGATTACAGTAAGTCATCTTTCCCTTTTCTTACGATGGAGTCTGACAGGGGAAAGTGCTGGCACTGCTTCTGCTCTCTCTGGTAACACAAAGCCTTGGCTTCAGTGGGAGTTTTGCTGGATTAGCCTCAATTAACTTCCTTAAAGGGAAACAGCATTTGATGCCAGCAGCACAAAAAATAGTAGCAGGGAAAACAGCAAACATTGACATGGTGTATCTTGTTGCCAATGCATTTTAACAGATTAACAGGCACTGAAATTATTTGGATATGACTTTGATGACAGTAATGATAAAAGTTACTGTCCCAAGCAGGTGCCTGCATAGCTGAAGAGCAGCTAGTGCAGAGTACCTGCTGTAGGAGGTACTACTTGCAGTTGTGCTGGAAGGCAAATTTACATATCTCCTCCACTAATAAGTAGGCATTAATCACCTTTAATTCTTTGAACTGTACTACCATACATAACTTGTTGCCTTTCCATTGTGCAGTGGGCTTCTGTACCAGGTGCAGAATACAGCAAAGAGCTAAGACCAGCACTGTATGAGAAATAAAATACCCCTTAGCCGAATGTGTAAGGCACAGACAGCTTCTCCTTCTCCTCAGCTCTCTGTGGATAACCCATCTATTAAATAGCCCAGGCACAGTGGAAACCCATTTGATACAGATTGCTGTCACATGGTGAAATACCGATGGACAATTTTCTGACATATGGCTGGCATTTTGGTGAAGTGGCATACACTACTTTTTCTGCTGTAAGATGCCATAGCCTGGGTTGCGTGCATCAGCTGCACATTGAACATGCCAACCCTTTTTCTGACTTCCCTGGACACACTGCCCAAAAATGCTGCACCGTCCTCTTGCTTTTTACAATGATGGGTTGTTTACAGTCTGCAGTCTTTCATGCTCTGAAGGCCAGCAGGCCACTTGCAGTTGCCTGACCCTAGGAGAGAGACCTCAGCCTTTCATGCAGTAATTCCTGTCACACAGACACCACACTGACCAATTCATATTATCACAGCAGTGACTTTACCAGTATCTGACTGCAACTAACTTTAATGCACTGAATTGAGAATCCAAATGCCTTTTAGGGGTGTGTTCTGAAATAAACTTTGAGACCTATGCTTAAGAGCCAGTATTTAAGAAGGTAGAGGTTAGGAAGGCTGGTATTCGGACCTGTGTAATCAGACAAATTGCAGTAAAAGTGTCATGATCAGGCAGAGCAAAGTGATTGTGTAAATAATGCCATAGAGGGGAAACCACTTTTTGGCAGCAGCAGTCAGCTGGCAGATCTGTCATCAGCCATCTCTTAATAATGAGGAACTGTACCGCTACAGGAGAAAGCCACAATAGTTGTAGTGAAGTAAGTTGTTTAGGAGACAGAGGAAGCCTAGAAGGCTTCAGGAAACTAGGCTTCATTCCTTCTGCTCTCTGAGCAACTTTTGATTTTTAACCTGTGATTTTAATTTTGGAGTTTGTAGTGATAGTGGAAATGAGATAAGAGAGTATGGAGAACCAGGGCTGAGCAGTATCGTTTGAATATTCCATAGAAGAGATGCCATGGAACCCAACTCTGGAAACACTTGCATGGTATCAGCAGGTACTGTGCTTTGGTTGTGTCTATAAGGCTTTGTAGGGTTATGGCTGAGAGGAGGGGTCTGTCTCATCCCCTCATAAATATTCAGCTCCATCCTAGTACTCTCCCATCGTGACAGAGATGAGAGGCCACGCCAGAGAGATGGAACACCTCTCCTATGAAGAAAGGCTGCGACAGTTGGGGTTGTTTAGCCTGGGGAAGAGAAGGCTCCAGGGAGACCTTATTGTGGCCTTTCAATACTTAAAGGGAGCTTATAAGAAAGACAAGGACAGACTTTTTAATCGGGCCTATAGCAACAAGACAAGGGCTAATGGTTTTAAACTAAAAGAGACTTGATTCAGGCTACATAAAAGGAAGACATTTTTTTTAGTGAGCATTGTAAAATATTGGAACAGGTTGCCCATAGAGGTTCTAGATGCCCCATCCCTGGGAACCTTCAAGGTCAGGTTGGATGGGGCTCTGAGCCCCTTGAAGATGTCTCTGCTCATCACAGGGGGCTTAGACTAGATGAACTTTAAAAGTCCCTTTCAACCCAAACTGTTCTATGATTACATGACAAGTGATAGTTCCCTGCTGAAAGGAGCAGGGACAAGAGGAGAGCAGAGGCACAGCAAAGCCAAGTAGTGCATGCATAAGAGAAGGGAGGAGGGAGAAAGCCAGTCATGGAGATACTTCAGTAATTATTGTCTCCCAATGTTGTTGTTGTTTGGTTTTGCATAGTTTTATAAATATGTCATGTCCTCCACATATTATGGCATGCCTCCTTGTATCATCATGACAGCAAAGTCCTTGAAATTGAGGGAATGTGTGAACCAGTAGGGCACAGCTTCCGCATTGGCTCCAAGGCAGCAAGCACCCATCTTAAGATTTGTACATGGCCATGCTGCCATTGGTTATAGAATCATGGAATTGTTTAGGTTGGAAGGGACCTCGAAGATCATCAAGTCCAACCATCAACCTAACACTGCTGAGTCCACCACTAAACCATGTCCCTAAATGCCACATCTACACGTCTTTTAAATACCTCCAGGGATGGTGACTCAATCACTTCCCTGGGAAGCCTGTTCCAATGCTTGACAACCCTTTCAGTGAAACAATTTTTCCTAATATCTAACCTAAATCTCCCCTGGCGCGAACTGAGGCCGTTTCCTCTTGTCCTATTGCTTGTTACTTGGGAGAAGCAACCGACACCCTCCTCGCTACACCCTCCTTTCAGTAAGTTGTAGAGAGCGATAAGGTCTGCCCTCAGCCTCCTTTTCTCCAGGTTAAACAACCTCAGTTCCCTCAGCCACTCCTCAGACAATTTGTTCTCTAGACCCTTCACCAACTTTGCTGCTCTTCTTTGGACATGCTCCAGCACATAAATGTCTTTTTTGTAGTGAGGAGTCCAAAACTGAACACAGTATTTGTGGTGCAGCCTCACCAGTGCTGAGTACAGTGGGACAATCACTTCCCTAGTCCTGCTGTTGTCTTGTTTTGAGGTAGAACAGAATCAATTTTCTTTTTGGTAATACTACTTTTCAGTTAAGTCTCTTCTAACTAACTGCGCTCTGTGAAGTTAATGGTATGTTTTTCAGACAGTGTCTGCTTCTAGCAGATAATGTCTGATGTTTATGGTTAATAGTAAGGATTAGTATGCAGAAAGCGTCTTGCTTATACTTATTCCTTTAACAACCAAGGTCAGCTAACTTTATGTGCTATGTTGGAGGGCCAGAAGCAGAACAGTGTAAAGGGGTTGCACCTGTGGGGAGCAGTGGACAGGACAGGTGACCCAAAACTGGCCAATGGGGTCAAGCTGAGGGATAAAAGGGGTCAAGCTCTCTTCTTCAATAGCCAGCATCTGAGGAGGATGCTGTCTGTTCTTCTGCCTTTAACTCTGGTCTGTGTGTTCCTGAATCCAGTTCCTATCTGCTGCTAAGTCCAGTCAGAGATTTTGCCAGTGCCTGCCGGTGACATGATTGTCATCCTGGGAGCTCAATATTGGTTTTGTATATATTTATATCTATTTCATTATTTTCTTATTAATATTATTATATTTTCTTTTTATTATTTAATATTTCTTTAAAGCTGTTATAGGGGTGTTTTCAACCTTTGAGTCTCTCTCCCTTCCCATTCTGGGAAGGGAGAGGTGTTGATAGAAAGCATCTGTTGCTCTACTACTTTGAGAGCTGGCCTCACTATTTCTGATACAAGCCAGGATGCCATTGGCCGCCTTGGCCATCTGGGCACACTGCTGGCTCATATTCAGCTGGCTGTCAACCAACACTCCCAGGTCCTTTTCCACCAGGCAGCTTTCCAGCCACTCTCCCCCAAACCTGTAGCGTTGCATGGGGTGGTTGTGACTCAAGTGCAGAACCCAGCACTTGGCCTTGTTGAATCTCATACAATTGGCCTCGGCCAATTTTTTGATTTGTGATTGTAATAAGGGAATTATAAATGTACTGCAGAGTCCTATCTTTCTAACATGAGTGTTCATATGAGGAATACTGAAAGGTTCTGGGTCTAAATAACTGAGCTGTAAATGTGATGAAGTACTGGGTAAATGCTCAGAGAGATCAGCAAGGTTTGTATCTGTGCCATGAAGCTCAACATCTTCCAGTAGTGTGACAAAGTACAACTAATACTCTGTGAATCAATTTATAAATAACCCTGTTGCTAGTTTTATAAAAATATTATTTCAAGCACCCTTAGGGTTACACTAACTTTTTTAGAGAGCAGGCTTTTAAGTATCTTCAGAAACTGCTTTACAGCCATTAAACATATATTTCATTTATAAAATAAATTGTCTGCACTTAGCACTCTGCCTGTGCAACCAGCTTGTAAAATGTATCACTTGCCTTCTTCATGCTCCTGTGATGTTAGTATTGCCTCTGAATTTGTGTAAAAAAAGATATAGTGGTACAGCTTACTACTGCCTGCGGCATACCTGATGCCAGTGGAAAAGATGAAGAAAGAAGGTAGGATGAATGTTCTCCCAAGATGCACCTGAGATCTTGCTCTGTTGTCATTGAGAAAGGTGCTGGGAAGAGAGAAATTCTCCACATAGCAGAACAGCAGCAGATGGTACAGGCAAATGGGCCAGGCTTGCTGATCCTGAATGGTGCTCCTGCAACCATAGCCAAGTCCGTGAGAGATGCAGGTCTTCACAACCACTCCAAATTTTGTCCTTAAGGAGGACTGCAGTAGAGAGAAGATGAGTGCTTCATTCTGTGTTTTGTTACCCTGCTAGACTATTTACTTCTTGCTGCTCACTGGTTTCCAGAAATGCTGTGTGAAATCAAACACCTGGTAGGCTAATCAAAATTGCCAGAGCTGGCATGTCTGTTATGTGTAAGGCAGACTTTTTGAGTTGGAATTACATCAACGTGAAACCAGCCAATATTCATACAGGACTCAAGGACAAGTTATATCTGTGGCTATTACTTAGGGGTAGTAAGAGTCATTATAATTGCTCTGTTTCAAGACAGAATATTAGTTCACATTTATATATTGCCACATAGGTACAAGACACAGCTATGTGTACAATGTTAGTACTTTAGCATCCTAAAGAAAAGTCAGTAGTCTGTAGTGTACACAGTGAATATAGGCTCAATGATATCATATACAATTGAAGTAGTTACCAAAATCAAAACCAGCCTGTAAGCACCCTTTAAGACCTTCAGATTGCCAAGATCTGTAATACATCTAATCATACTTTACTAGTTCAGATGAAAACACTCAGTTCACGTAAAAGGAAGAAGGGGCAGATATGACTAGTAACTCATAGCCATAACATGACAGCCCAGTTTTGCCAAGCTTCTGCATCCTTTTTTTATACCCAGGAGTGAGTCAGATCAACATTTTCTAACAAAATACTCTTCTGTTAGAAACTGTTGATTTAGCAAGATCAAACCCTTCCACAGAAATTTCTCAAGTTAGTTGCTCCTTTTGGCAGCAAGAACTATGAGAATGCCAAAAAAAGGCAAAAGGTTCCCTCATTTGAACCTTACAGAGACAATATGTCAGAGTGTAATATCTTACAAATATTGTACAGGAAGTAGGTTAAATGTCCTTCTTACATTATGTGTATTTTCTTCCTGATATATTTTCTGTGTCTTATTCATATTAGAATATATAATAAATATATATTCTGAGTAAATTATGAAACTCCACATGATGCGGTTTAAGAAAAGAAATATTTTTGAGGTATGTTTGGCAAAGATAAAAAATTTGACACTTCAGATGAAAGTCTGAAGTATAAGCATTTTTATTCCTATCTTTTCTAAATATTTATTAGATTGTGTCTCTGAAGAACAGCTTTGATTTATAAGGACATGCTTGTATGCAGATTTCAGTACAGAAAAGGATCTGGGTTTGAATCTTTTTAATGATGGAATGATTTTAATGATGGATGATTAAATGATGGAACTGAGGTCAGAATGGTGATGTTCAGAACAGGAGAGAAATTCTTTCAAAAGCACAATGAAGCCCTGTTTTCCTTGAAATCAATAGTTATCTCAATGAGGCAGAATTTCATAAAAAATAAGAACTCAGAAAACATAAGGTTTAGATTGTTTTTGCTTCCAAAACCTGAAAACAGCCAAGACATGCAGCAAGGTCTGAGCCTCCAGCAAGAAGTAAGCTCCTTGTCAGACATGCATTCTCTGAAGGGTTGTCACATACATCCCCATGGTGGTTCCACCAACCATGAGGAGGCAGCACCACAGTTCCTGCTGCATAGTGAGCTGACTCCTATATTAATTATTCCTGTTCAATATGGGGCCATTATTCTTTCCACCTTCTGTGAAGGACAATGAAAATAGCTTTTCTCTATGGTGTTTACTCACACAGGGTTTGGTATGAGTCTAGCTCATTCTATGCTGTTATGGCTTGGCTGTTTTATTTATAACAGCAATAATAAGCTGAGATAATGCAATAGCAGCTGCTTAAAACTGCTCAGTGGTCTAAACCATGCCATTTCACGCAACAGATGCATCCCATCTCCTGATATAAACCTTTTACTGCATTGATAAGTACAGCTATTCTGCTTCTTGTCAGCTTGTCACCTGTGAATGCGGGGCAGAGGGAGCTCACTGTAGCAAGAAGCCTGTCAGTTCCCTCAGAGACCCACTCAGAGGCCATTTCAGAATGTCACAGTGCATAGTTTGCCATCTCAGTTGTTGTCCTGTTCCTACCTCTGCCCATCATGAGCTCCCCAGATAACTCACTCCTGCAACGCAGCAAGATACTTTCAGCAGGGAAATAAGAATTCCCCTTAACAAAGTGTTTTCAGTTTACTTTTGTCTCCTGAGTCCTGAGAAAGGGAGCCGCTAGCATCCTACTCTTGTGCTTCAAGAAGTGATCAGGACTGTTGTGTCCCAATTATGCAACTTTCTAATTACAGCACACCTAAAAACAGTTCTGTAAAATCAGGCCATGTCCACACTTGCAAGAAAGGAGGCCCAATAGGAGCAGACTAGTACGTGGATGCAGTTGGCATTGGGGACCCAACATCCATGCTGTAGGCATTCCGTTGTCTTACTTCAGACCGGATCTAGTCCGGTCCCTCTGATGAAGCTCGCCCCTATATATGCAGGTGAAAGCTACTCCATGGAAAGCTATCCCACAAGAATCTACTTTCTGGTCCTTTAGCAGGCCACTCTTCAAATACCATGCTGTCCATTTAACTCACACAGATGATGTCAGCACATTGCAGCTGCTGCCCTCGTTGCCTGTACAGGGCTGACCATTGGAGCCTTATGATCTTGTGGTAAGCCAAAGAAACAGGGACATCTTTGAAATACAGGACAACTAGCTGTGGGCACAAAACATAAACTCATAGAATGTTTTGTGTTGGAAGGGACCTTTAAAAGTCACCTAGTTCAACCTGGCCTGCAATGAGCAGGGGCATCTCAGGTTGCTCAGAGCCCTGTCCAGCCTGACCTTAAAGGTTTCCAGGGACGGGGCGTCTACAACTTCTCTGGGCAACCTGTTCCAGTGTTTCACCACTCATCATAAAAAAATTCTTCCTTGTATATAGTCTGAATCTACCCTCTTTTAGTTTAAAAACATTATGCCTTGTCCTATTGCTACAGGCCCTATTAAAAAGTCTGTTTCTATCTTTCTTATAAGCTCCCTTAAAATATGGAAAGGCTGCAACAATCCCAACTGTCTCAGCCTTTTTTCATAGAAGAGTTGTTGCATCCCTCTGATTGTCTTCGTGTCCCTCCTCTGGACCTGCTCCAACAGGTCTATGTCTTCCTTGTATTGAGGAATCCAGGTGAGGTCTCACCAGAGCTGAGTAGAGGGGCAGAATCACCTCCCTCGACCTGCTGGCCATGCTTATTTTGATGCAGCCCAGGATATGATCGGCTTTCTGGGCTGCAAGCGCACATTGCTATCTCATGTCCAGTTTTTCATCCACCAGACCTTCTCTGCTGGCTACTCTAGATCCATTCATCCCCCAGACTGTAGTGATACTGGTGATTGCTGCGACCCAGGTGCAGACAGAATCACAGAATAGTCAGGGTTGGAAGGGACCTCTGGAGATCATCTAGTCCAACACCCCTGCCAGAGCAGGGTCACCTACAACAGGTTGCACAGGACAGCGTCCAGGCGGGTTTTGAATGTCTCCAGAGTGGGAGACTCCACAACCTCTCTGGGCAGCCTGTTCCAGTGCTCCACCACCCTCAAAGTAAAGAAGTTCCTCCTCATGTTAAGATGGAACTTCCTATGTTCAAGCTTGTGCCCATTACCCCTCGTCCTATCAATGGGCACCACTGAAAAAAGACTGCTCCCATCCCCCTGGCATCCTCCCTTCAAGTATTTGAAAGCATTAACAAGATCCCCCCTCAATCTTCTTTTCTCCAGACTAAAGAGACCCAAATCCCTCAGCCTCTCCTCATATGAAAGATGTTCCAATCCCCTAATCATCTTTGTAGCCCTTTGCTGGACCCTCTCCAGCAGATCCCTGTCCTTCTTGAACTGGGGAGCCCAGAACTGGACGCAGTATTCCAGATGCGGCCTCACCAGGGCAGAGTAGAGGGGGAGGATGACCTCCCTCGACCTGCTGGCCACACTCCTTTTGATGTACCCCAGGATGCCATTGGCCCTCTTGGCCGCCAGGGCACATTGCTGGCTCATGGTCATCCTGTTGTCCAGCAGGACTCCCAGGTCCCTTTCCACAGAGCTGCTCTCCAGGAGGTCGGCCCCCAACCTGTACTGATGCATGGGGTTATTCCTCCCCAGATGCAGTACCCTACATTTACCCTTGTTGAATTTCATTAAGTTCCTCTCTGCCCAACTCTCCAGCCTATCCAGGTCACGCTGTAAAGCAGCACAGCCTTCTGGCGTGTCAGCCACTCCTCCCAGTTTAGTGTCATCAGCAAACTTGCTGATGGTACACTCTATCACTTCGTCCAGATCATCGATGAATATATTGAACAGGACTGGACCCAGTACTGACCCTTGAGGGACACCACTTGTTACTGACCTCCAACTAGACTCTGCACCACTAACCACAACCCTCTGAGCTCTATCTGTTAGCCAGACCTTGCACTTGATCCTGTTGAACCTCATAAGGTTCTCATGGGCCTACTTCTAAAGCTTGTCAAGGTCCCTCTGAATGACATCCTATCCCTCAGGTGTGTCAACCACACCAGTCAGCTTGGTGTCATCTGCAAATTTGCTGAGGGTGCACTCCATCTCACTGTCTATTTTGTTGATGAAGATATTAAACAGTACCAGTCCCAATATGGACCTCTGAGAGACAAAGGTCCTCTCTCATACAATTGTGCTTTGCCGAGCAAAATTTTAGGATCCCATACTTCTGTTGAAAATAGTGACAATTACCCATGGAAACTCACTACTCACATTTCCTGTTGTTCAGTGATTAACTGGTTTGGGCTGGCGAGTCCGCTGTTATGGTGGCCAAACTGACCTCCTTTATTAATGTGCATGGGAAAGACAAATAAGATCACCCAGCCCCTCACAGTCTGTGGGTTGTCAAAGTGCAGAAGGTCTGCTGCTGAGGTGTCCTTCCTCATCCAGTACACAGCCCAGGGCAGCTACAATTACATGAAGAGCAAGGGCTTCATAAACCTGCCTGCCCTTGTGAACCACCAAGGCAGGTGAAGGGCAAGCAGTCTTATGCAGCCCTTGACTTCACAGTCCCCAAAGCACAAGAGACACAATGGTTGCCTGCCCTCAGTCAGTCACTGTACCATGGTTTTCCTTCTTTCTTGCTACCATGAACTCCACAGCTTACAAGAGAACAGTGGTCCCCAGAAGAGAGAATGCAGGCGAAGCTCTTTCTTGACACAGAAATTCTCCACGTTATGTGTATCTGGTTCAACATCCACATAGATGGCATAGTCCCTGTCCAATCTGCAGTGAGCATACTCAGACCTTTAAGGCTGATCCATCTTCCCTTTTTCACAGCAGAAGCTCAGGTATGACCTGTTCTGAAGGACACCCATTCCCTTGTAGAATCTTTGGGAAAAGCTCTTTTTGTTTCTTTTGTATGTTTGTTCCATTAAGCCATAGGAAACTCAATGATCCTTTAACTGTCATGATTTTTAAGCAATTTCTTGTTTCACAAAACTACAAGGATGGCCAGTAATATCACGCAATATAAATGTCAATAATATGACAAAAATGTGTAATAAATTAGAGGTATTTAAAGTCATAGCAGAGCTTCATTATTATGATGGTAATTTGTGATCTTTATTACAGAATAATTGCTTTTCAGTATGAGTAGAACAAGAGTAATCCTTTATTCATGTCACTGTAAATGTAAAACCATTTGATTTGGTTTCCCTTGGTGCTCTATTGCTTCATTTGATACTCAGCCTTGCAAACCAACTGTAATACCCAAAAGCAGAACTGGGCCCCTATATTGTGTAATAATCAGAACATTTGTATGACCTGCTATTCCTGTGATAGGCTGTAGAAGACTGATAAGATGTCTCAAAATTCACTTACCACAAGCAAAATTAGCAATAGGAAACCAGTAGTCCAAATGGCTCTTATCACAAGCAAACCAGCCATATCCTGTTTGTGACAGAGGACAGAGGCCCTCAAAACTTGCCGAACTAAGCGGGCACCTGAAACTTGATGAACTAAGCTACAAGATGTGCTAAAGTTGTCCTCCTATGTGGTGTACGTGACTACCAAAGGGTACATCAGGGGCAACCATCTTCTAAGATACTTGTTACACAAAGATTGGCCAAGCAAAACTGGCCTCTGTACTAGTTGGTCGAGTATCCAGCAGACTTTAATATAAATTAATACTGTGTCCTTCCACAAATTGGGACGCCCGTCATCATTGTGATCAGAGGATCGTGAGTCAAGGGGACACCACTGATGCTCAGAGGACCGTCGAGATGTCAAAAAGGGCCTATGGTGGTGACTATACTCTTGCTTTGCTCCATAATACTGCTTCTCTATTCTGCCTTTCCTCTACTCCCTCCTTTGCTCTAGTGCTCGTTTCAGTAATCAAGGCTGGGAGATAACAATAAAGCTTTAGCAGATGGCATCTGACCTTGTTTGTGTCTTAATCTCATGCGTGGAATTGTTATGGGTCCTCCTGGACCCCCCACCACCATGTCCCAGATCGGGGCATAACATAGGCAAACTGATAACCCAGAGTAGAGTATTCCCACTAGAATGCACTAAAATCTAGTTAACTAAAATATTAGAGCATATCAGCTTTATTTAGTTACTAGAAGTGAAGAGCTTTGTAATAAAAAATGACCAGAATAAAGAGGAGGCTGAATGAAGTCAGTGAACCATAGTCGTCTTGCAGTCTGAATGAGAAAGTACCTCAGAACGGAAGTATTTTTTTAATTTTTCACAGTAGCACGTGTAGAAATTATGTAGTTAAGGGAAACAAGGCAAATTTATTGTATTTTGTTATGAAATAACTTTTACTACCAGGCAATTTCAAGCCATTTTCTCTCCTCTTTGAAAAGAAGGCAGATATGATAGATTTGGATAATAGCGAATATGGAAGTTTAACAAACCTGGTGAAAAAAAGGATTTTCCCAAATGAGAAACATTTTTGAGGTTATGAAATTTTTTCCATCCTCAGGATGAAATGGAAGAACTATAAGTTTTTCCATAAACTTGTACATAAAAGTGTTTTAAAACACTTCATTTTGGTTTTGACTTTTTTAGTTTTTGAAAATAAGGAGTAAAATCAGTAGAAACATAAAAAAAGATTTCTGTTTTCATTCTGAAAATGTCAAAGAGGATGTTTAATCAATCTCTAAATGTTTTCCAATCTTTCTAAAAATGAGGACTTTTTCAAAAATGCATTCCTATGCAACACATCATAATTTTTCAATAAAAAAAGCATTTCCCAGTCAGCAGTGGAAAAGCGGGCTATAAGAATAATTAATCAGTGACTATGAGATCTCAATTTAAATTTTAGTACAACATAAAGCAATAGATCAGTTAAGGTCAGCTGCTTGTCAGTAAAGGTTTGTTTTACAAGTGAATTACTTTTATTTTCATCGTTCATGTTTTACAAAAATTATACACACAGTAACTAAGGGATCCAGCGGTGAACTTCTGGCTCTGAAGAAAAGAGCTCTTAAGCAAGATGATACAGGTTGATAACATGATCCCAAGCCTGTGCAATTGTTCCATTTCAACCATATGGTAATAGTGCTTATGTCAATGACACTAACGTATCTGTGTGGTCAGAGTGCCCATCAGACTAGCTCTGATCATGCCAGAGTCAAAACCTCTGAATTATTCTCTATGGGGCTGAAGGCTTTGTGGCTTGGCATATTGGGGTAAAATTGAAAATTCTCAGTGACAGCCAAGACAGGCTAGCTGAGAGATTAATAATTCCCATGAGGGTTATTTCAGACAAAAATCCCAGTTTTTAAGCAAATTGCTGAGCTGGAAAATGCCTTGAGCAAGTAAGTATACTGAGAGGCAAATGGATTGCAGACATGGGGAGGAGTCACTTCACCTGAAGCTGGGCATCTGTGTTATGCATCTAGTAAAATGCATCTTTCCAAGCCACCTCTGCAGACCCTGGCACCTCCGCTGTGCGTTCTTACGTCCTAACAGACGCCAAGAAGGGCAATGGATTCACATCTGGAGGTGCTTCTTTCCCTCTTTCTCTCTGGTGATTATGGACGAAGCCTAGCTAGCTGCCCAGCTGTTAGCCAGCTGCAGGTCAGTGAAACAAACCTGTCCATATGGTCCAACATTTTGCTTCTTGAAAGAGGAGATCTTGCTTCAGTAAGGCCACATGGCCATAAAGCTGCCTTAAAAAAAGACAACACAAACATGATAAAGCCAACTGGTTTTGTTGGTTTTACCCCAGCTGTTTTGTGCTTCTTAACTCCCAGTGAGCTGAGCACAGGTACATGGATTCAGCCACCTCACCCATAACACTCTTCTAGACAATGTGACCTTAGTGAGGCAAGGAAGGCATAGCTGGTTTGACCCCTTCAGTAACACATCTTAATGACTGCCACAGGGAGCTGAGATGACACACCAGGTTGCTTTTTGTGTCATGATCACAAAAAAAATTGTCATCTCTGGCTTGCTTGAGAACAAAGACATCAAAGATCCTAGCTAGGCCTGCTAGGCTAAATTGCATTAAGAGGTGCAACAAACACACAGCCCAAAGGATAAATCTTCATGACCAGAAACAAATAGGTAATAATAATAGGTAACATGGCTGCAGGGAACAACATGTCAAAGAAGCTATGTTTCCTGTTATAAACAAGCTTTAGATGAGAAAACAAGAGTTCCTCCTTCATGATGGCACTGAACCCACAGAGTATCTCTTTTCAAGACTTAAGGAAACTTTGAGGCTGGCTATGTAATAACCATCACATGCAGTGTTTTCCACATTACCCTTCAATTTCCATCTACTACCACAAAGCAGACACACAAACATATGCAGACTTTTCTGTAAATAAGGAAAACAAATCCAAGTTGAAATTCCTGCAGAGGTTTACAGTTGCCTCTATTGAAATCCTCACTGATGGTTTTTCAGGTCACATTTTGTTTTATTTAGATCCTTTAAAACATATCCTTTTGATTTCATGTATAAAATATCAACAAGAGGGAATTTATTAAAAAAGCATGATGCTAGAGTTTAAAAAATAAGAGGCATTTGTGTGATATAAAATATAATACTCACACATTTTACTGTAAAATTATTTCGAGCTAGTCCCAGTGGAAAGTTAGGATGTCCATCACAATGTAGGTCTTTTCAAGTATACACCAGAGACTAAAATAATTTCATTTTAGTTTTTAGAGAGTAATAAAAGTAAAAAACCCAACACTGTAGAAGCCCTAGGATCATACATAGAGACGTGTTCTTTAAAGAAGGGGGGGGGGAAAAGGTAACAGGTAAGATAACACTAGAAAGCTATGTTTTCAGACTTCACATCACTTTTCCTATGGTTGTCCACTGAATGTTAAGCTCAGTGCTGTAAAACAGCTCCTCCCTCAAGTGGCGAGGAGCAAACTGCATTCCAGATGAACACGAAAATAATCCAGAATAAGGCACAGCTCCCACTGCCTCAGTGTGCCAAAATGAAAAGCAAGCAAAATCCTAGCATAAAGAGCCTCATATTTTAGTGATGGGGGAAAACACATGACATAATAAAACAAAACTGTCAGTTACAAGATAGTCATTCAGATAATTTGTGCATAAAAAAGGCATAAATCCTTTCCAGAGTATCTTCAATCACTCTGACAGACAAAGTAAACTACATCCTCTTGTACAATATGAGGAAAGATTGCCGTGCATTTCTGCCATGTTAGCAGGTGAGTATTTCCCTATTAGCTGTTATCAGAAATCAGTTATGGAGCAAGAAGGCTGTTTGGCCTGACTCAGTACGGTTATTCCTGTCCATTACTTCCCACTGTCCATAGAAATTTAATTTATCTGTGATCACTGGTTGTAGTCAAGGTAGGATAATAAACACTGTGTTCTGACTGTCATTAAGTTAGGATAACCACCAGCCCTGACAGCCTGCTTTAGTTGCTCGTTGCCACCCTTTCACCAGTGTTTATGATGCCCCTTATTCTGGATAATTGAGCAAAAATGCAAGTGTAGTTATTTCCTACTCTCTTTCTGTCAAAATGATCCAGATTTAAAGGAAGTAATTTTCTGGCTACCTTGGATGGCTTCTGCTGAACTGAGTTAGGAGACACAGTACAAGTACAGCTTTGCTGCTTGGTTCTGAGTGACCACTGGCATTGCTTAGCTGGCTAACCTGCAAACTAATGCAAATTAAAGTCTCTGAGTTGAACAGCCTTCTGCTCCCAGCTGCCTGCCGGATCTTCCTAGAAGATCCTGTCTCCTGTGGCAGGGTTGACTAATGCACATGCAGAGCAGCTCCTGGAGCACCACATTCCAGACATTAGAGTGGACTGTGATCCATTATCAGTTACATTTGAGTTGAGCTTGAGTTGCCTCAGGATATGCTGTAGAAATAGACCCATATATAGGATTAAAACACATCTGATCTGAGAAATTACACATGAATGTAGCAACAGTATGTAACAACAGACTTCGCTCAGATAGCTTTGGTCAGAAAACCATGTTGTGTAAGAGACAGGGTAAAACTTGGAGGAATGGGACTTACCTTTAACAAGTCCAGAGTAGGAGTTGGGATCCCACATTAATCCATTGTAGGACTGAAACAAAGATGCTTTGTTAAGTAAGGCTTTTTGCTACCTGCTGGAGCTTGCACGGGGGAAATAAAAATAAAGATTCATGGTATTGAAAGAGATGATCTACACCAGGCAACTTCCTTTAAAAAGTCAAAGGCTTAAAACCATAGGTCAGGATGCCTTCTGAAATGGAAAAGTCAAAAATCTTTTCTAGAAAAGAACAACTTTAAAAAATTTGTTTCCAAACTAAAAACTTTTATTTGTTGTTTCCTAACACCCCCACCTCCCCATTTAATAAAAACATGTGTTTTTAAAAACAATGGAAACATACATGGTTTATTAGGAAGCTTTGAACTAGCCCTTTTCATCATATCACAGAATCACAGAATCACAGAATCGTCAGGGTTGGAAGGGACCTCTGGAGATCATCTAGTCCAACCCCCCCGCCAGAGCAGGATTACCTACAACAGGTTGCACAGGACAGCGTCCAGGCAGGTTTTGAATGTCTCCAGAGTGGGAGACTCCACAACCTCCCTGGGCAGCCTGTTCCAGTGCTCCACCACCCTCAAAGTAAAGAAGTTCCTCCTCATGTTAAGATGGAACTTCCTATGTTCAAGCTTGTGCCCATTACCCCTCGTCCTATCAATGGGCACCACTGAAAAAAGACTGCTCCCATCCCCCTGGCATCCTCCCTTCAAGTATTTGAAAGCATTAATAAGATCCCCCCTCAACCTTCTTTTCTCCAGACTAAAGAGACCCAAATCCCTCAGCCTCTCCTCATATGAAAGATGTTCCAATCCCCTAATCATCTTTGTAGCCCTTTGCTGGACCCTCTCCAGCAGATCCCTGTCCTTCTTGAACTGGGGAGCCCAGAACTGGACGCAGTATTCCAGATGCGGCCTCACCAGGGCAGAGTAGAGGGGGAGGATGACCTCCCTCGACCTGCTGGCCACACTCCTTTTGATGCACCCCAGGATGCCATTGGCCCTCTTGGCCGCCAGGGCACATTGCTGGCTCATGGTCATCCTGTTGTCCACCAGGACTCCCAGGTCCCTTTCCACAGAGCTGCTCTCCAGGAGGTCGGCCCCCAACCTGTACTGATGCATGGGGTTATTCCTCCCCAGATGCAGTACCCTACATTTACCCTTGTTGAATTTCATTAAGTTCCTCTCTGCCCAACTCTCCAGCCTATCCAGGTCACGCTGTAAAGCAGCACAGCCTTCTGGCGTGTCAGCCACTCCTCCCAGTTTAGTGTCATCAGCAAACTTGCTGATGGTACACTCTATCACTTCGTCCAGATCATCGATGAATATATTGAACAGGACTGGACCCAGTACTGACCCTTGAGGGACACCACTTGTTACTGACCTCCAACTAGACTCTGCACCACTAACCACAACCCTCTGAGCTCTATCTGCTAGCCAGTTCTCAATCCACCCCACTGTCCATCCATCTATCCCACACTTCCTAAGCTTGCCAGTGAGGATGATGTGGGACTATCTGGGTTTTTTTCTGAATGCTGTCTTAGAAACATAGGCTCAATTTAACAGGCAGGATGCAAGGCAATGTCTGCATACTTTTAGGGATTGTGTCATTTGTACTGTCCTTTCCCTTGCTGATATGTTTGCATAAAGTTCTATAGGCTTTCTGTGGCCTCTGAAATAGCCATTTCACATACCGCCAAGCTTACAGAGGCAATGGAACCTTTCTGGGTGGTGTTTTATTTTTTGTATTTTTGCTAAAGTGATACATGAATGAGGGAAGACAGACATGGCAAAATCATTATTCATGTTAGGTGGAGTGATACATCAGAAAATGTTGGCAGGGCCCAAGGGAAGTACCCAAGGCATTGGCTAATCTGGTAGAATTTCCATCTTTTGTTGGAGGCAATTAAAAAGGATGTTGTAATTACTATGATGGTCACAGAGTATTAGTAGCCTCCAGAATGGATGTTACAGTTGTCCCAACAGCATATGGTGGTAACAGTTTATACATTCCGCTACAGAGAATATTCTCTAAATATAGACGATCTCATTAAATACTTTTGAAACAACCAGGATATACACTGAGACTTCTTTCACTGCATGACAGTGTCAAGTCTACAGGAGAGCAAAGAAATATGGGGGGCCATGGTGGGGGAAGTGGGCACAAATGGTGTCCTTTGTTCTTAGCAGAGAAAGGCAAAAGGAAACTGAATGACAGGGGGATGGAGGCATGACAATGGTATCTTGAGTAGAAAAAAAAAGCTGGTGCAAAGATTAAGGAAATAAACAGCCTTCTTGCATGCCAAGAGAAACTGGAAAATTAATGAAATTAAATTCTAACAATGTTTATTATAAGGAGAAGTTAAGCACTAGAATAGTTTGCAGGAGAAGCAAGAAATCTCTGTCAGTGAAGGCCTGATGGAGGTCAAATCAGGTCAAGCTAACACCTGCAAGAGATGTATAGATATTGCTGATCTTTCCCTCGGACACAATAGTGGGCTAGCTGACCTCTTGAAGTCCCTTCCAACTCCACTAATAATAGTTCTGTGAAGACTGACATTTCAAAACTGTTTCAAGTATCTTTGAAAAGTTTGCCCAGTTTTTTCCATAATTCATGCATGATTGGGGTGAAGAGAAACCTTATGAAATTCAACAAGGGGAAGTGCAGGGTACCGCATCTGGGGAGGAATAACCCCAAGCATCAGTACAGGTTAGGGGCTGACCTGCTGGAGGGCAGCTGTGTGGAAAGGGACCTGGGAGTCCTGGTGGACAACAGGATGACCATGAGCCAGCGGTGTGCCCTGGTGGCCAAAAAGACCAATGGCATCCTGGGGTGCATGAAGAACAGGGTGGCCAGCAGGTCAAGGGAGGTTATCTTCCCCCTCTACTCTGCCCTGATGTGGCCGCAGCTGGAGTGTTGCGTCCAGTTCTGGGCTTCACGATTCAAGAAGGACAGGGAACAGCTGGAGAGTGTACAGCAAAGGGCTACTAAGATGATTAGGGACTGGAGCATCTTTCTCATGAGGGAAGGCTGAGGCACTTGGGTCTTTTTAGTCTGGAGGAAAGAAGACTGAGGGGGGATCTTATCAATGCATATGAATACTTAAAGGGAAGGTGCCAGGTGGATGAGAACAGTCTTTTTTCAGTGGTGCCCAGTGATAGAACAAGGGGTAACGGGCACAAACTTGAACATAGGAAGTTCCATCTAAACACGAGGAGGAACTTCTTTACTTTGAGGGTGGCAGAGCACTGGAACAGGCTGCCCAGAGAGGTGGTGGAGTCTCTGACTCTGGAGGCATTCAAAACCCACCTGGACGCCATCCTGTGCAACCTGCTGTAGGTGACCCTGCTCTGGCAGGGGGGTTGGACTAGATGATCTCCAGAGGTCCCTTCCAACCCTGATCATTCTGTGATTCTGTGACTGAAGGGTTAAATGATATAGAATTTTACCAGTTGGGTGTGGAAACTTGGTTTTCTTGTCCAGCTTGCTGAATCTCTTGTGTTTGGGTAGCATGCTTCACCCTCTTATCAGCATAGAAGACGACTTGCAATAGAGCTTGCTTGGGAAGCAAAGCCCAGAGTCAAGCATTCACCACAGGTTGCATTTTTATTCCACATACGGGAACTTCATTCTTTTTAAGGAAGAGCTTTTTTTTCACCAGAAGCCTTGCATGTACAGTGATACTATAAGGCTCAGCTGTATGTTTCCCATGTCCACTTTCGTATATAAGCTCAGACGTGTGACTCTGGCTGTGCCTTTTGTAACACTGGAGTCACAGTAGAAACAGGAGTGAGGCAAAGGCTAAAAGAGGTAATGGCTTCTGCTTTTGAACAGCAGACTGAGGTCTGTGGCAAGCTCTCTGTTGTTTTTGGTGTGCTTTTTTTCCCCCACAGGTCTGCAGCTAGTCTATAACCAAGATTTTTACAGAGTATGGGTATGAAAGATCTGTGGAGAGATTCCAGGTGAAAGGTAGTAGTAGATAATGTAATTTATAACCCGATCTTTATTAAAGAATTTATGGTGTATGAACTGTTCATTGACTAAGTGATGGGGTTGCTATGATTAAAAGGAACAGCTGGTTGGAGAAAGCAGAGAGAATGTACTGTTAATGTATATTTCTTTGACCAGTCCTGGAGATCTATGGGTCCTGGAAATGAATAGATGCAGTACCTCCAATTTTAATAAGCTCGCAGCTGCTTGTCTTGCAATGCCTGAAGGAAGCAAGAGATGGGGTTGAAGGAAATAATTCAAAAGTGCTAATTGTTTTCTGAGCTTGCCCTGTAAGGAAGTTCCAGAGGCTAGAAGTAACACATTAATTGGAAAGACATCAGAACAAAAAATTAAACCAAAAAATGAGCAAAACCACAGCTACAGAGTAATGACAAAAGAAGGCAAAAATTCTAGCAAATGACTAGAAAACCCTGCCCTATGAATGGATGAATCTCATCTTTTGATTTCCAGCTTCTATCAGTCTGGGGTTCTGTTATCTCTGAGTCTTTTGATCATACCAAAAAATCCGTTGTCTTCAACAGAGTGTCAAATCTGATGTATGGCTGTCCTGTCAAGCTCGTAATTGGCATAAAGCATCAACACGTTTTTTACTGGTGTTTCTTGTACTTTTATGGAAGTGTAATATGGCCATTCTAACAAGAGTGAGCAGGCATAGAAATGGTTGTGTATACTTGGTTAATAATGATTTTACCTGGAAAATAGGCTTTTACTTTGATTTGTGGCAATACTATATTGTATTGGCTTTGGAAGTGTTTCAAATTTGCAAAGTCAACTCCTTAATAAGTGCAAGGTTTAAGATTTTCAATTAGGAAGTTTGCAGTTTTCAGTTTCAAATTAATCTTAGTTTTTTGAAAAGACACACTCCCCCTTCCTTTCCACTAGAAGTAACATAGAAGTTTGTCCCTTGAAATTAATGTTATTCTAATTTTATCCTTTGGTACTCAATTTTAATAAAATTTTCATACCAGTTTTACTGCTTTAGAGTCAATGTCAGAGTCTGAGTGCCTTGGAATAAAGCATTTTCACCCCCAAAGTCCTTATTTTTATGAAATTTAATTTTCTATTGCTATTTTGTTGTCCTTATAATGAAAGTGTAATTTAAATAGTAAGACATATTGATCTTTATAGACTTTTCTGCATTTTATGTAATTAAATGCAAGCACTTTCATTCTAATAAATGTACCTTAAAGAGTTTACAGTACCTTTAACAAGCACTGGGATAAAACTCCAGAATTTCTGATGAAGAAAAAATGAAGCACTTGCTAATGAAATTCCAAAAATAAGATACTTGATCAGAGTGAAATTCATACCTGCTCAGGGAACCCATAGCTGGCATAACTATGCCACAGGTCATAAGTAAGTACTTCTTTGGTGCCACATATGGGAATGGATATCATCTGTTGTCCTTAGTTTTATCTGTCCTGAATGTCATTTTGTCTTTTAAAAGTCAGCTTAACACAGTAGCTGGACCATATAGTGGTTAACTTACATGCTTTCAGCATCAACACCTCTGAGAATATCTTAGGTCTACTAGGAGGGACTTCATGATCTTAGATTCAGAGATCTGAAAGACTCTGTGAAAAGAGAGAGTTTGTGTCACAGAGTAATCACTTATGTGTTGTCTATACAAAACCCAGGCTGAGTTTGTGTTGTCTTTTTTTGGAAAGGTTCCTGGTCCAAAGGAAGGCATATTGCGAGTAAGCTACTATTCTGAAGAGTACAGTCTACACTGTTATGGGTTAGAGAATAAAGATTTAGTATGGCCAACTCATTAACTTCTCTATTGTTTCTGTAAAGCAAATTGTTTTTTGAGTACATGCAGTGGAATGAATTAAGAAGCCGCTACAGTCAAAATGCATCACTGCTTCTTTTAGTTACACCTATGTGCTTTTTAAATAAAAATAAAGGAGTATTCAAATTTGCATTTTTATCTCATATCCTTGTTCCATGGTTTATTTTTTTCAAAAGAAATGTTGAACTTAAAAAAAATAGAGCCTTTACACCTAAAAATACTCAGCATCTCCAAATTGCAGTTGACCCTTATATTTTCCCCATCCTTAGTCCCCCATCTGAAGATGCATAAGAAGTGCCTATGATGCTCAGTATCTACTTAGATATTACATTCCTGGAGAAAAAATACTTTGGAGAAGCTATATTTATATTTTCTTATTCATATATCTGTTCAGAATCTAAAAACATTACAGGAGAAACCTTATTATCAGTAGAGCCAGGAGGAGTCTGCTGCGCTTCATATACAGCTTTTAGTTTCATATTCAAAATGCTGAAGACTGCAGTAGAAGTGCCTTAATCTCACCCTGATTTTTTGGCAGTCACATCTTTGTTTCATTTAAAATTCTTAAATGTCAGTCAGGTTTCATAGAATCATAGAACAGCCCAGGTTGGAAGGAACCTCAAAAGACCATCTGGTTCAGCCTTTTGTGGGAAAGGGAGTCTAGATGAGATTATCTAGCACCCTGTACAGTTACATGTTGAAAAACTCACAATTTATCNTTTTTTTTTTTTTTTTTTTTTTTTTTTTTTTTTTTAAGAAAAACCCTCCGCTTTGTCCATTGCGGCAAGCCCCAGCTGAAGAGGTTTTAGGTAAGTCTGATGGACTATCCTGGATGTGTGTTAGTATTTTAAAAGACAAAAAAGACAGAAGATATTATGGCTTTTTCATTGCTTGGATAGAACTGATCAGATGAAAGGATATCCTGAAAGGTTAATCACTGTAAACACCCTGTTCAACTGCACAATAGGGAGGCTTAGTATTAATAGTCTGCAGAAAATCTAGCAGTAATCTATCTTACTAGTTTTACTGATTTTACTGACTTTAAGGTAGCTAATCTCAATGGCATTTAAGTATTTATTGTGTAACCAAAAAAGCCATGCAAAATTAAAAGTGTTAAAGAAATGTTTTTGTTCAGTCAGAAGCAGAATTAGTGAAGGGCAGTAAACATAAACCTTAAATCAAGCAACAGTTTGTCAGTGCATTGTATGTAGTGAGTTTGTTACACTGGCTTCTGGAGGAATTAATTAATTAAGGTATTTAATGTGTCTACAGTGCTTTGAAAAATACGAAGTGCTTGATAACTGCAAGGAATTTTATTTCTTAGTTTGTTATCTGTATATTTATTTAAGTGATGCAAATTCCAAAGCAGATATAAAAAACCTCAATAGTTTACTTCTTCAAGAATTGGGATTTTGTTTCAGAATTTCTTTTAAAATATCTGGTCTTTTTACTTGCAATACTTTCAATAGTTTTGTGAAAACTGAAATACCTCATTTATATCTTTAAAGGATTTCTGCTTCTGTTTTAATGACTCAATGGGAGACTTCGACACAGAAAATATGAAACACACTTAGAGGTATAACTACATAGAGACTCGCATGCCAAAACAGCTGAGTTCTCTTACTTTTTAGTTTTGTGTATCGCTCAGTAAGGATCCATACAGGATGCACAAAAGTTATCTGAGGGAACACAAGAACCCAGGACCTCCTTATTTCTGGAAAGTAATTGCCCTGACTACCAGTCTACAAACTTATTGGTTAATTCATGCTTATTCACTCATTCTCTCATTTTATTTCTTCTAGAAGCATTCACCATGGGCACAAGATGTGCAGAGGAAAGGAAGACTTTACACTTGTAGGTGAGTACAACAGTATAGGACCTATGTGTTGTTCCAGACGTTGTTACACGTTGGTGGCTCGTGCTGCCTCTGAGATCACAGTGATGTGGACAGGTTTTAGGAAATTGAACTCTCATGGAATTTTGTTGCCTCTTGGGTGATTTCAATTAGCAGCACAATTTAATTTTCAAGGGACTAAATTTAATTTGTGTACTCAAAATCCTTGTTGGTTTGATCCTCTTTGTTAATTTCACTAATTAGAGTATCAGCTGTTTCTAGTAACCTTTGAAAATTAATCCAGGATAATACGAATTGTAACAAAAAAGCTGCTCCTAAATATTGCCTGGAGTTAGAAATTATCTCAAAATTAATGGTTTATGAATTTTAGTGGAAAGCTGCAATTTTTCAATAGAAAGTAACTTTTCCAATGCACTTTGCCTCAGTCATTTTTCTTTCCCTGCTTTGCTCTTCTTTCCCCCAGTTCTATGTTAATTTGCTTCTTCCCCCATCATACTGGTGCCCTTTCCATCCCTCCCCATGTGTTTCAAACACTATGATAAAAACCAGCTGGCTGGCAAGCTCTTTCAAGCCCATTTTTTTGTGCATCACTAAACTGATGTTGACAATATGTTTCTGATGGATGGGCATGTAGTCTGTGTGAATTAGTTCATAAACTGTGTTCATTTATTTTAAATTTTCTCACAAGAATGAGGCTCTGATCATGCAAATTTTTTGCACGTGTAACCCTATGTTTCCCTAGATGTGGTCACTGTTCCCCTCTGTCCTGTTGCATGCACCTTCCATCAGATGTGTGTGCATCTAGATTATAGTCTTGCAGCATGTACAGCAGCCAGCACAAAGAAACACAGATAGAGACCAGAGTGTGTGTTGCTGTCATGCTAATAAAACTTTTCTAGTGTATTTGCTGTTTTCTCTAAAACATTTGTGCTCAGATGACAGTGGTAGAGCAGAGTTTGGCTTGAAGAAGCAAGAGCTGTCTCGTTCAAGAATCCTGGGGAATTTTGGCAGGGGGAGAGTGGGAAAGAGAGGGGGATACTTTGGGGTCAATCCCCATACAAGATGTCTGCATTGTTATTTTTTCAGGAACATGGCTGATGAGCAGGTGGGCACAAAATGCACTTTTTGTCCCACTATCAATTCTATATGCACCATTTATTACCACATAACTGTCAGCACAGCAAATGAAACTGAGATTATGCATATAAATTACAGACTTGGGCTGGCTAACAGGGAAACAGGGCTGTATATAAGCATTCCATCAAAAATAGATACTTTTTTTCTCAATCATTTTGTGTCACGTGTTGTATTTTTATCAACATATTTATAAGCAATGTTCATTGTTTCTGTCCTTGCTATAACAGCTTTGTTGTAATGGATTGGGAAATAGCAATGATACACATCTGACTTTGTGTAGCCAACTGATACAGACTGAAAAAGTGTCACCAACGCTGTCTTCAGCAGATGAGGAATATTTTGATGGAAGGCTGAGCCTTGTGCATATTGGGAGAGACAGGATATTATTCAACTTAGTTTATACCAGATATGGCATCAGTATTTGAGAAATCTATGATGTGATCTTCAGCACTAGGTTTCAGAGCTGGCTTGGACTCTTGCCCACCATATCACACCACTATCCATAAATGTGGTCCACGTATGCTGGACGTAAGACTCCTCCCACTGAGGGGCTGTCTTGATCATTGTAGACTTGACTTGAATGAGGCTGGGAGCCACCAGCCCTGTAAATATCTGTGCTCATGGTGGAAGTAAGGTCAAGAAAAAAATTGTCAACAGCATGCAAAAGCTCTCAAGTATCTTGTTCCAGTCTTTTCTTAAGGAAAACTGTCACGGTGGTTTGGCCTCAGCTGGCAACAAAGAGCCACGCAGCTGCTCGCTCAGCCCCCCACAGTTGTGGGGAGAATCAGAAGAAAAAGGCAAAACTCATGGATTGAGATAAAGGCCTTTAACAGAACAGCAAAGGAAAGAGGAAAATAACACCACCACTGCTAGAGGAGTGCAGAAACACGATTACAGTACCACCACTCACCAACTGGACCAGGGAAGCCCCAGCCTGCTCCCAAGTGGTGCCTTCCTGCCCCCTCCCCTGGTCAGCTCCCCGGCTATAGGCCAGGCATAGCATCACAGTGGTATGGAATACCTGTTTCCTGTGACAGATCCTTGGGGAAATTAACCCTATCTCCGCCAGAACCAGAAAAAGAAACTACCTTTTATTCTCCAGGTACACCTCCAGCCTGGTCTGTAGCACAAACTAAAAGGTTGTTGCTGTCATCTTAGAGAAAGATAAGAACAGATGCAGACAAAATACTCACAACTAAGCAGGTATATGGCAATATTTTCCCAGAAAACCCTCCCAGTCTTCAATGATTTGTAATTAAGTTACTTCCAGAAATAGACATGTTGTCTTTGCACCTGGGATCCCCTGATGCATTTTTCCTCTGCAAAAACCATGAGCTGCTTTTAGAAACCATACAAAATTTTAGCATCCTCAATATCCAGTGGCAACTGCCCAAAACTTAGCTAGATGTTGGGTGAAGAAGTACCTCTTTCTGTTTTTTCCCACCATCCCCTCCTCCCCAAGTTTAACGTGACACAACCATGTTCTCATGATAGAAGTAACAATGCACAGTCACTTTGTATTCATCTAGCATGCCTGATTTTAGAGACTCCAGTCACATCACCCAGAGTCATCGCTTTCAAAGCTGAAGAGTCCCAGCCTATGCATCTGGCAGACTTCTATGACACTTCCAGACTTTTGATCACTTTTTAATGTATTTTTTCTAGTTCTACCAAATAATTTGTGGGAAAGGGAAAGGGGAAGAAACGACACACCATATTTACAATGAAAAGTGATCATTTATAATGACATAGTGATGTCTTCCATTTTTCTGCTCTATTTCTTTCCTAGTAATTCCAAACATTGTCTTTCATTTCTTTGCCACTGAAATTAGTTATATTGACAGAAATGTTTCCTCAATATCCTCTCTTCTCACACCATCAATATTTTTGAAATCATGCCGGTATGGGATGGACAGGAATATTCTTGCTAAGTTATATGTTCATGTTAATCTAAATTAACATCATATAGTTTTGCCATCTGGATGCTTACAGAAAAGAGTAAGAGTGTATTTCAAGGGTTGTGGGGGGGGGACAGAACACATACTGAGTCATATGCCCATGGTGTTAATCTCTCTAATTCATTTTCAAGTCAAGACTCTTATAAATTCAGACCAAAAAGACAATAAACTTGGTCTTGAAATACACCCAAAAGTTGTTCTACTTTAATTAAGACCAATATATAAATTCATTTACCACAGTAAGCTTAACTAATAGGGATGAAGAGTGAATGGACAAAAATGTATTACACTGGGGTTTGTACTGGCTTAATCAGCTTAGTTTTTAAATCAGTTTTGATTAAATTAGCACACCTTTAATGTGTGGATAATATCTAGCACAGGTAGCTGCTTCCAATTAGTTAAGTCATAACAGCATGTTCAATAGTCCAGAGTTGAGTGTTTACAAGGAGAGCACACAGCTTTTAAAATTAGCAGTAGAGACCTAATTTCAGGAGCAGCCTTCTGGTTTTACTGTAGTAAACAAAACAAAACAAAAAAAGACAAATGCAGAAGTTGGAAAACTGGTGATGCTCTTACATAGTA
The DNA here is from genome assembly GCA_013398815.1 of Ibidorhyncha struthersii. Taxonomy (NCBI): domain Eukaryota; kingdom Metazoa; phylum Chordata; class Aves; order Charadriiformes; family Charadriidae; genus Ibidorhyncha; species Ibidorhyncha struthersii. Next base: position 18,026 of record VZSZ01011517.1, on the reverse strand, counting down.
TGGCACACAGATTCAACAACTGAGAGATGGGGAATGCATATTGCCAACAGATTTACTCACTTCTCAAACAGAAAAGTCATTCAGGTAGTGTCACCTACCATTACAATAGTGACCACATTTGCAAAGCAGTCAAAATTAATTGCAACAAAAGGACAAAGTATCAAAGCTCAGACCCCTGAGCTAGAAGACAGGGACGGGGAGCAGAATGAAGCCCCTGTAATCCAAGGGGAAGTGGTGAGGGACCTGCTTCAGCACCTGGAGGTACACAAATCTATGGGGCCAGATGGGATCCACCTGAGGGTACTGAGGGAGCTGGTGGAAGTGCTCACCAGGCCACTTCACATCATTGATGAGCAGTCCTGGCTGACCAGGGAGGTCACAGCTGACTGGAGGTTGGCAAATGTGACACCCATCCACAAGAAGGGCCAGAAGGAGAATCCAGGGAACTATAGGCCAGTCAGTCTGACCTCAGTGCCTGGGAAGGTCATGGAACAGGTTGGCGTCTGGTCACAAGTGGTGTTCCCCAGGGCTCGGTGCTGGGGCCGGTTCTCTTTAACACCTTTATCAATGACCTGGATGAGGGGATCAAATGGACCGTCACTAAGTTCGCAGATGACACTAAGGTAGGTGGGCGTGTTGATCAGCTTGAGGGTAGGATGGCCCTACAGAGGGATCCGGACAGGCTGGACCAATGGGCCAAGGACAACGGTATGAGGTTCAAGAAGGCCAAGTGATGGGTCCTGCACTTGGGTCACAACAATCCCATGCAGTGCTACAGGCTTGGGGCGGAGTGGCTCAAAAGCTGCCCAGCAGAAAAGGACCTGGGGGTGCTGGTGGACAGCC
>VZSZ01011517.1:1341-16977 GCA_013398815.1 Ibidorhyncha struthersii | reverse complement strand
TCTACAACCACCTGAAAGGAGGTTGTAGAGAGATGGGGACTGACCTCTTCTCCCTAGTGACAAGTGATAGGACTAGAGGGAATGGGTTCAAGTTATGCCAGGCGAGGTTTAGATTGGATATTAGGAAAAAAATCTCACTGAAAGGGTTATCCAACATTGGAATAGGCTGCCCAGGGAGGTGGTGGATTTGCCATCCCTGAAGGTGTTTAAAAAAAGGGTAGACGTGGTACTTGGGGACATGGATTAGAAGTGGTTTTTTTCAGGTTAGGTTAATGGTTGTACTAGATGATCTTAAAGGTCCCTTCCAACCTTAAAAATTCTATGATTCTAAAGTAAGCCTCAAGGCTCCAAATCTTTATTTTAATATGCTGAAGATTGGTATTTTAAAAATGTACCTTGCCCTTCACTTTCTATTGCAAGTATATCGATCACACTTTTAAGAGTCCTGTCTCTTCAGATATACATAAGTGCACACAACCATAAATTTAAATAACATTTCTGTATCCATATATTTACAGACGCATACACATGCATACATATATGTAGCTAAAAAACTATTCAGAGATGTATATGTGCAGTGTAATGTGAAAAAATATTGGTGTGAAATGAAGGATCACAGTGCAGATCATGTTACCAAGCCCCACAAAGCCTGGTAGTAATTGGATATGTGTGCACACTTGGTCCCCAGCAAAAGCAAGGGCATTACGTTTAGCCTTCAGTGCAGCATCTTGTATTTGCTATGGGCTAGGAACATGTATGTGGCTAGTTATACAGATCAGCCAAATGACCCAGGACAACATTTTAAGTCACAGTGGTAAAAGTTTAACTGAATCCAAGGGCTATGAGGTTAACTACAGAAAAACACAAATGATAAAAAATAATTCTGATTAGCCCAGGAAATTTTATATTCCTCCTAATGGTGAGCTGTAGACAAAATAAAGGGTACTGTGAGCAGCTATGCCCTGGAAGGAACAGACTATCTCATACATGGATAAGTATGTAGAAAGCCTCATGTGTCAGTGCAAGGTCCCACAAAGGAATAAAGATATGTCTTCCTCTCCTGTGTGGTTTACAAGCACTGTGGGTCAGAGCAGCCTGGAGAGTTGGCTCTGGTGGCCATTGTTTTCTTTGGAAGGGAACAAAGTGAAAAAAGGGATGATAATAGCTATGCTTCACGTGACAGCTGCCTGGGTAAAGGATGGACACAGATAAGGAACTGGACAATGAATCACATCCCAGACAATAGGAGAAAATCTATGCAAGGGTTTTCTCACAAATATTCCTTTGCAAAAAATATCATTCCGTGGCTTCTAACATAAAAGCAAATAATAGATCTGAGAGCCCCTTGTCATCCTTGAGACAGACTAAATGTGGCTTTGTACTTGTATCTTGGCCAGAAAACACAGGGCATGACCCTGGGAGACAACAGGAAGGAACAACAGACAATAAAGGTGGGATTCATCTCAACTAATATCTGAGTGTTATACTTTCTCATTTATGCTAGTTACCTTCCTTCCTGCTACAGCCATTGGGAAGAAACAAACACTTGTCCCCCAGTCTTAGATGCTTCTCTTAGTAGTGGAAAGATGACCCAATGCAGTACAAAGTTTCCTCTGGACAGTGGAAGAATAATTACATCCAGGAATAAATAACTACTAGGAGTAACTACTACTACAGTCTCAATAACTACCCTAGGTTAAACGGCTAACTTTTACAAGGTTACATTTAGATGAGATGACTTCTGGAGGGGTCTTCTTTTTTTCAGTTGAAATGTTCTTTTAAGTAAAAATGGCACAATATTTTTTAGAGCATTTGCTTAACTCTGTCCTTAAATCTTTCCTCAAGAGACACGTGTGCCACTCACAAATACAGCAGAAGATGAGTCCTTGATTTCAATTGCACTTTCAGGGAACTAGAAAAATGATCTCTGGAAAGATGGAAAGCAATAATTATAGTGTAATAAAGTACATGCAGATACTATTTAATTGGCAGAATTTGCATTTAAACTGAAGTTTTAAAATGAAAACATATAAGAACCTTACAGATGCAATATTCAGTATACCTTATGCTGGCAATCAGAAATTGCATTTCCTAATGTTTCACTGTTTTCTTGGCCCATGGGTACATGCCAAATGCCTGCAAAAAGTTAGGGGTTTTTTGAGACTGAAAACCTTCCTAAACTTTATGCTGTAAGGATCTTTTAGGTTTTTGAACCATAGCAATTAGTATGAAAAATATTTGCTACTGACATTGGGAGCAAAGATAACATTAGTGGGGCCCACTTATTCTGTTGCAAATGGAGACTTGGGCCTATGGAATCCACAGGAAGGTATACTTTGATTTTAAATGGATAGATAAATGGATCTTCTTGCAGCAGTGATAAAATGAAGAAAAACATAGTTTTCATACATGCATATTCACACTTACGAAGAGAGACAATAGGGATCAGCTAGTAAGTAGACACGGGGATACCATATTTCAAAGAATTGTTAAGTTTCACAAAACAAAAACTTAAGCTCAGATCAGAATGAACAAAAATCCAAATTACAACAGCATTACAGAGTTGGTGGATAAGGAGAGAGCAACAGATGTCATCTACCTGCATTTGTACAAAGCATTTGCCACCGTTCCGCATGACATCCTGGTGTCTAAACTGGAGAGACATGGATTTGATGAATGGACCTCTCAGTGGATCAGGAACTGACTGAATGTTCACACTCAAAGAGTTGTGGTCAACGGTTCCATGTCCAAGTGGCGAGCAGTGACAAGTGGTGTTCCTCAATGGTCAGTACAGAGACCGGTGCTGTTTAACATCTTTGTTGGTGACATGGATGTTGGGATTGAGTGCATTCTCAGCAAGTTTGACGATGACACCAAGCTAAGTGGAGCAGTTGACACGCTGGAGGGGAGGGATGCCTTCCAGAGGGACCTGGACAGACTGGAGGGGTGGGCCTACGCCAACCTCATGAAGTTCAACAAGGCCAAGTGCAAGGTCCTGCACATGGGTCGGGGCAATCCCAAGCACAAATACAGGCTGGGCAGAGAGCTTGAGAGCAGCCCTGAGGAGAAGGACTTTGGCATGTTGGTGGATGAGAAACTCAACATGAGCCAGCAATGTGCACTTGCAATCCAGAAGGCCAACCGCATCCTGGGCTGCATCAAAATTAGCGTGGCCAGCAGGTCAAGGGAGGTGATTCTGTCCCTCTACTCTGCTCTCATGAGACCCCACCTGGAATACTGCTTCCAGCTCTGGAGCCCCCAGTGTAAGAAGGTCACAGACCTGTTGGAATGAGTCCAGAGGAGGGCCACAAAGATGATCAGAGGGTTGCAGCACCTCTCCTGTGAAGAGAGATTGAGAGAGATGGGGTTGCTCAGCCTGGAGAAGAGAAGACTCTGGGGGGACCTTATAGCAACTTTCCAGTATCTGAAGGGTGCTTACAAGAAAGCTGAACAGGGACTTTTTACAAGGGCGTGTAGTGATAGGACGAGGGGTAACAGTTTTAAACTTGAAGAGGTTAGATTTAGAATAGATATTAGGAAAAAAATCACTATGAGGGTGGTGAGGCACTGGAACAAATTGCCCAGGGAAGTTGTGGAGGCCCCATCCCTGGAAGTGTTCAAGGCCAGGTTGGATGGGGCTTTGAGCAACCTGGTCTAGTGGGAGGTGTCCCTGCCCATGGCAGGGGGGGTGGAACTCGATGTTCTTTAAGGTCCCTTCCAACCTAAACCATTCTACGATCTATGATTATGATACAGTTTAGTTTTAAGCATAACATGCAACCTACACTGCAAAGAATTGCAAAAATACTGTTCGGATTAGGCCTGAAAGAGAATATATGAAGGAGAGGCATCATGAACGCAGAGATGGAAAAACAAAGAAAGGTGTAAAATGACCTATTCTGCCAAGAAAAAGCAGGAAGAAAAGTCTCCCATAGAGCCAAGGACTTCCCTTTTTTCTGGTGTATGCTGGCATTAATTGAGAACAGGAATGTAAGCGGTGTGAAATAAATGTAGCCAAAATATTTTTCCCAGGGATTGAGAAGAAGAGTGTCACGGAAGAGAAAATTGTATTCCTATTAGATAGGAATATATGCATGTGTGTACGCATCACCCATGCCATTTCTACTTATACCGGGCAAATAGCCTTCTGTCTGGCTAGCATATAGCTGCAGCAGTGGGAAACTGGATCAGGAAACTGTATGACGTTAAACTCCCAAGAAAAATCAAGCCAGAACAAGTTTTGTAAGACTTGAAAACCAGACAAAATAGATGGAAAATACTGCAGAGTTCCCCCAGCTCTATGCCAAACAGACATGGCAGGCAGAAAATATGTTAAAAATCACAACCAGAAAACAATCAGAAAGACACATGAAGCCATATGAACTCTCCAGTCCATGGTTAGGGTTGGGAGATCACTAGATAAGCTAGAGAGATGACTTTCATGCAATTATATTTACCCTCTTTTAGTCAGTCCTTTATCTCATCAAATATTCTATCAAAATTCAGGCTGCCTGCCCAACAGTTACATGAATCAAGATCAGTCAATCAATCCCCTGAATGGTGTGTGCTGTCAAATTACATTATTTTGCTGGGCATCAAATCAGGTTATGTGATTCTATCCACCTTTGGCAGACAAATTAATGTTGAGGATAACACAGCTTCATGTTATTTTTAGGATTTACAGATTCTAAAAAAATAATCTAACAACAAACACTAAGCTGCTTGCAGTGTTAATGTGTTGACAAAGCTTGTAAGCCTAATGTTATATATATGAAAGACAAAGGGACTCTTTCAGAATTGCCAACATCTACTAAGTGATGATTAATTTTATTTTATCCATTTTACTTTACATCACATAAACCAGATCATAAATGGGAAAAAGACCACAGGAATGCTTTAGCTTAGAGGAGAGCAATGTTCATTTAAACAGTCACCAGATGACACCCTATAGGTCATCACAGAGATAAGAGATGTTGTGTTTTTCAGTAGAAAGTCATGGCCTGTCAAGGGAAGAGAGTTGCATTTGTGCATTTCAAGGGCTAGAAGAAACAAATGGAATTGAGTATTCTTCCCTGCTGTGACCCAGGAACTCCAAACCACTTTTGCTGAAACTCAAAGCATTGCTAGAGAAAAATACCACAATCCCAGACATACCATTCTAGTGATGAATTATTCTCATTGCTATTAAATGCATTGGGTCCAGGATGAATTTAGGTTTTAGTACTTTAGTCTACCAGACTATCTGTAACCATTATTTTGATAAATGCTGAGTTCTTGACTTTGCTTACTCTCCAGTTGGCTTTGCAAAGCTCACAGCTCCTCTGACAATCCTCTCATTTTCATCAATACATTTCTTGTGAGTAACAGTATGAGTCTAGTGGCATATCCAGCTCTGCCCCTTCCCATTACAAGTTGTTCTTACAATCACAGAAGGAAAAGGCTTTGGTTAATGATATCCCAACATAGAATCATAGAATTGTCTAGGTTGGAAGAGACCCTTGGGATCATCGAGTCCAACCATCTACCCTACTCTACAAGTTCTCCCGTACACCATATCTGCCAACACCACATCGAAACGTCTCTTAAACACATCCAGGGATGGTGACTCAACGACCTCCCTGGGCAGTCTATTCCAATGCCCAACCACCCTTTCTGTGAAAAATTCTTTCCTAATGTTCAGTCTAAACCTACCCTGTTGGAGCTTGAAACCATTCCCTCTTGTTCTGTCATTAATTACCTGTGAGAAGAGACCAGCACCAACCTCTCTACAGTGTCCTTTCAAATAGTTGTAGAGTGTGATGAGGTCTCCCCTCAGCCTTCTCTTCCTCAAACTAAACAGTCCCAGCTCCTTCAACCGCTCTTCATATGATTTGTCTGCTTCATCACACAATCAAAATGTCTGTGCAAGAATGAACTAGTTCTGACCCCTGGCCTTGCTTCTCTCTTGAAATGAGTGAAAATTACCTGCATCAAGCCATAAGAAAAGGGCCACAAGAGAAGAAGAACGCAGATGCAGAGGTAGATTCTGTCAAATGAGTTCAGGATACAGAGCAGATTGCCTGCTGTCTCCTCATTTCATGGAAAGGAGACATGAACATACAAAAGGAAACAGTTATAGGATATCTTCTGTATAGGAAAAGCTTATTTCTATTCCCTGTAGCTTAACATTCATTGTCTTTTATAGCCAGACCATACTGAAGCAGTTACAGCCCAAATCACAAGGCAAGTTTGGTTCCTAGGGCCACATCCTACTAAGCTGAGACACTGGGAATATTAAGAAAGTCATCTTCTAAGCTGGGTAGTGTTCATTACATATCTTAGAGCAAATTGCAACTCTGGTCAAGAGGCCCCCATCTTTAAACATGTTTGTTTCTGCCTCACCAAACCAAAGAGAGTTTCATGTGTGCAGAGTTCTGGCTAACACTACTCAGCAGAGGCATCTGCAACGTGCTCAGTGATGCTGGGACAGCAGGGTCGAGATCAAAGGCTTAGGAATTAAAATTAGTAAGAAGATTAATGTTTACTACAGCTACTGTTATAGGGCTTTGCTTGAGATATTTTTTAGAGAAAAAGGTTATTTTCTAGGTTTCTCAGTCTTGCTCTCAGCCAGCAAAATTACAATCCTGTTATGTTTTAATTTTGGCTTAGTGTGAATTCATATAATGCAAGGAGAATGTGTCTTCTACTTAACATACAACAGGACCATTATTTATTTATCAATCTAAGTGAGTAATTTAAATCACAGGTGGCCTGCTAGTGCTTTCCTTGTGTAAAGCTATTTTAATTCATCCTATTAAATTTAAACAGAAAAAAAATAAGAAAAAAGGACCTACAGTTCAACTAGATGTGATAAAGCAGAGTCAGAAATATGTGCATATGCAAGCATGTGCATATGTGTGTGAAAAAGGCAACACACAGTAAACCCAAAACATTTAACCTTAACTCTGTTGATACAATAAGGAATCTCCTACACCATGACAGATATATTTTTCATAAGCTTCACACTGATTTTTTCACTCATTCTGGTGGCTCATTTTTAGTCTGAAGATGATTTCTTTAATGAGTTTTGTAACCCTCCAAGAAATTAAAGTGATTTAGTTAAAAGAGATACTAGTGCTTTTCTTCCCTTCAGATGGAAAGATGCAAATGCAAAAGAGCTTTAAAGGTATTTGTCCAAATTGTCTTTTTTTCCTCACCTGTTCTAGAAGAATTAGTCATGTCTCTAAAAATTCCACTTCCATTAACCTTTCAAGTACTGCTGACATTCTTGTACAGTAAGTTTCTTGCACCATATGTCAAGAACAAGATGACATATCCTTTAAAAGTCTCTCTTGCTGTATATCTTGACTCTTCCAGTTAGTTTGCAGGTCAGATGACTGGGAATATTAAACTGAAGCTTAATTTACAGTTTCAAAATTAATTACCAGACTGAAATAATTGCTTTCCATCTTACTAACCCTTTTCACTTCTCAGTGCTCAAAGGTTAGAGAGTAGAGGTAATTTTTGTAAAAGCAATAATAATGTAAACTGATGCAAGACTCAGAAAGTTGTCTGTGTTAAGTATGAACAGCACTGGAAGCTTTATGTTTATCAGAGTACTGGGTTTTTTAGGCTATGGTTAAATGTTTGCTTTAACCTGGCAGAAGTCCACTCTGCTACTGAAAAGAGCATAGGTGCCTTCCCCTCCCTATCATAGCTGCTAAGCCATGCCCTTTGGCCTTACACCAGGGATAAAGGGGACCGATCCAGCTGGAAACTAACCAGCTTTGGCATACGGATCTGGTGGGAACAAGCAGCCCAGGACAAAAGTCAGATGGAACTGCTGCTTTCAGTGGCATGGGGGGTATATACGCCTAGTTAAAGCAACAGTGTAACTGCACGCCCTGTGTTATGTGTCCTTAACTATAGCATCCACATATAGAAGTTGTCCATGCTCTGAAGAGTTCATTTTTATGAGAAAATCCTTAGTGAATCAGTTTCAAAGCTAGGAGCAAGATTTTCAAATCTTTCAGTTACCTAAAAGGGTAAGGTTCATAAAGGTCATAGGAATGTGTGCCCCAAAGTCCCTTAAGGACCAGACTTGTAGGAGCTGGGAGTCTGTGTGTTTTTGAAAATCCTTCAACGTTCCTAAATGGATCTTTAAATTCTTAAGTACTGCTAAAAATCTCATTCAGAGACATTTATTAAAAGTCTCACCACACATTCATTGCTAAGATGGAACATTAAGGGCACCATTTGCAGCAAATATGAGGAAGTGGTAGAGAAGCACATCTAGGGCCTATCTCAAGTGAACCGTTATAATGATGATGAACAGGATTGGTGGTTTGTGAAAAAAAAAAAAAAAAAACCAAAACCAAAAAATAACTTTCTGTGAAAATGGCTGGTATACAGCCCTGTTTTACACATTTCTTGTATCCATTCAAGGGACCAGCATTCCAGCATAGCATAATTGAGAATTAAATCATTATTGTTAATAAAATTATAAGATGGTGCCTTTCTGTACTCATTTTGGCATTTATATGTGATTTAGAAAGTGTGCTATCTAACACTTTGGAAACTATGTTTTTTGAATTGGTGTAGCACTGCAGGGAACTGGGTCTAATTTCCTTGTGCCTTGCAAAGTTTTACTTTGAGCTAAGAACTTTAGCTTTGCTATCTACAGAGCAGAAACATAATCTAGTGATCATATAATTAAAGTTGGTTTTGTCAATGTTAAATATCAGTATTTTTTATATTCTGCTGCTGACTTACACTCACAGGTGGGATGCTGATCTTCCATCCACTGATAGGCATAATTCCATTTTTCACATCTACGTAAATATGATCAAAAATCTAATCCAATGTGCCTGATGTAACAATGTTCCTCCTCATTGCTATGAGCATACTGTGTACCATCACAGCAAAAAATAAATAAAAAAAAATCTTTTAGCAGATACCAAGAGAAAACAAATTAAAGTGAACCTGGCCAAACAACTTACAGAAGTGTTTGAAGGCAGCAGCTTATGATAGTAAAAGACGTGCAACAGTAAAAGCGCAAAGACTATCACAGTGGCAAGTTAGACAGAACTCATTGGAATGCTAATCTAGTTTTCTTCCTTCACTGTGAAAAATAAAAGAACAATTTATACAACTATTGCATGAGCTGCATTATGACTGATCACTTTGTTATGAGTCAGTCACCCCAGATCTTTATAAATCCTGTCAGAGCTTTAGTTTTTCCTTTATGAAAGTAAAAACAATTCACGGAATCACAGAATTTTCAGAGTTGGAAGGGACCTCTAGAGATCATCTAGTCCAACTCCCCTGCTAAAGCAGGATTGCCTAGAGCACATTACTCAGGACTGCATCCAGGTGGCTCTTGAAAATCTCCAGAGAAGGGGACTCCACAACCTCCTGTTCCTGTGCAGCCTGTTCCAGTGCTTTGTCACCCTAACCGGAAAGAAGTTTTTCCTAGTGTTTGAATGGAACTTCCTATGTTCCAGCTTGTGCCCGTTGCCCCTTGTCCTGTCAGTGGGAACCACTGAAAAGAATCTGGCTCCATCCTCCTTCAACCCACCTTTTAGATACTTATAAGCAATAATAAGGTCTCCCCTCAGCCTTTTCTTCTCCAGGCTAAAGAGTCCCAGCTCTCTCAGCCTTTACTTATAAGGGAGATGCTCCAATCCCTCAATCATCTTTGTTGGCCTACGCTGGACTCTCTCCAGTAGTTCCCTGTCTCTCTTGAACTGGGGAGCCCAGAACTGGACACAGTATTCCAGTTGTGGCCTCACCAGTGCAGAGCAGAGGGGGAAAATGACCTCCCTTGACCTACTGGCCACACTCTTCCCTGTGCAGCCCAGGATTCCATTGGCCTTCCTGGCGACAAGGACACATTGCTGGCTCATGGATAATTTAAGATCTACCAGGACCCCCAGCTCCTTCTTCTAACTGCTTTCCAGCAGGTCCACCCCTAACCTATATTGGTGCCTAGCATTCTTCCTTCCCAGGTGCAGGACCCTACACTTGCTCTTGTTGAACCTCATTAGGTTCTTCTCTGCCCAGCTCTCCAGCCTGTCCAGGTCACACTGGATGGCGGTGCAGCCCTCTGGAGTGTCAACCACCCCTCCCAGTTTGGTATCATCAGCGAACTTACTGAGGATACACTCTGTCCCCTCATCCAGGTCATTGATGAATGTATTGAACAATTCCAGTGTCTGCTAGTAGAAAACAAAAGTGTTATGTACTGAAAGAAAGAGCTGCAGAAGATGGATAAAAAGATTATTTAAGATCATGCTACTGTGCTTTTCAATATCATTCTACTCATATGATCAAGAGCAGGAGACAGATGGTAGGACTTAATACGAAATAAGACCAGTTAGAACAAAATTATTATTGTTTTTAATTCCCATATACTAATACTTAAACTCTCTAGCACTATGGGTATTAACAAGCCTTAGCAGCGTCCATTTATCTTTTAGACTTAATTTAGTATAGTGATTACATAGGAATGCCAGTTAGCCTTCTGTTCTACTGTGTTGGGAGTAGTTAAAATTTTGGATGCTACAAAAGCTTCCTTCTCTTTGCCATGTATGACACTGGACAGCCCTATTTTCTTTGATTTAAAACTATTTTACACCTGAAGAGGTTCTATCTTTTTTCATTTTACTTAATACATGAGCTCCTGTTGCAGAAAAGAGACTCTAATCCCACTGAAGCAGCAGGTATTAAATCCTTCACAGTGATGAGCTATGAATGAGAAATGATTATTTTCTGATATCTATCTAATACAGGTTGAGTGTGTGTATTATGGACAAATCATGCCCCAGTTTTTCTTACTTAGTATGACTTTTATGGTTGCCCAGGTGCTATGGTATACTACAATCAAATGGATCAAAGTGAGAATGCAGACAACACACAGTTTTTCTTAACAAATCCAAATGAACTCAATGAGACCTTGTGTAGATTAAAGCAGGCTGTCACGGTGCACTCAACTAGTGTGCCAAGACGTTGAAAAGTCCTGCAAGTCCTTCATTGAGGAAGGGGATTTGCATCTGTGACAGAAAAACACTCATAAACACACATTTGCCTTGTACGCACTCCAATTAGACTAAATGTGGTAGCAGACAAGTGTCCTACCATAACAATTAAAACAAGAATCAGCATCTTCATCAAAATTTACCATAGTGTCAAAATGTTTCAATTAAGCAGCAGTGCTTCATTCAGCCCAACAGGTAAGCATGCAGGTGTGTGGGCTGAGGTCAGCTATATACCTGCTAGGTGCGATCGTTATAGGTATACCTCTGGTACCCCCTTCCACTTAGATGATGTTACAGGCATACTAGGAGAAGCAGGATTTTTCTATGTTATAGCACCATTTTCTTTGCAGCCACTGGAGTTCAAAGCATTCAAACATGACGTGGCTGGCCCAGGACTGGAGAAACATGCACATATATATATACACACACATTTTTAAACAAATCACAAGTGTTTGTGTTATGTGTTTCATTATCTGTTTAGAGACCTGTAAAAGCAGCTTCATAGCTGTTAATTCCACTTTCTGTAGTGCTTGTTCTGCATTAAACCAAAAAGTGGTGGTATAACTTTTGGTGATTCTTCCTGGTACAGTGTTTGGATAGATGTTACCTACATTGACTTAATTACAGATGAAAGTCAAGTGAGTTCATAGTGTTTCTCCTTTACTAGGGTTACCACTTCAACTTCATAGCAGAAAGCTTCGGTCAAGATTCATTTGCCTAATGTGAAATGCTTGTTCCATATGTAGACATCTGAAATAGCTCTCTACCTCTGAAATAGTTGTCTACACCTTTCTTTTACAATCAGACAGAAACAGGTACTTCCAGGGTAACATGATTCCTATCTCAAAATAGATGTCTAAAAGAAGTCAGATCAATAAGGCTCAAAAATTGTTCTTTCTACCAACTTCAAAAGCAGTCAATATAAATGCCTCTGATGTAGGTATCGGTAGATAATAAATCCCATCCCTTGTACTACAGCCCTGAGGACTGCAAGATAGCTTTTGTCCTCAGCTTAGCTAGAAAACCATGACAACCTAGAGGCAGAAAGTGCTACCAAATTTCTTCGGTGGGAGCATGAGGGAGATGCAATGGTGGAAGAAGCAGCAACGTGCTTAAGCATCTTTAGAGTAGGTAATCCACTGATCTTTCTTTTAGTCACTGTCATTAATTAGCTCTTTGTATGAACGAGCATGATGTTGCAGCAGCTAGCACCACAGCTTTAAAAAAAAACTCTTCAAGATACTTTTCAGTGAAGTTCTCTTCTACTTGTACTGACTTTAGCAGGGAAGGATAGAAGAAGGACAGCGGACTCCCTTCCTAGAACTTTTTGAAGCAGCTGCCCCCATGTGATCTCAAATTCTAGGGCTGTAGACTGCTGCTGGAGGACTAACAGGTCTGACTCTCTGCACTCCAGTGTCTCATCCTGACCTTTAAAAGACAGGTAATAATCATCTTTCCAAGCAGATCTGAACCTCAGGATCACAGTAGTATATGGCTGACTCAAGTATATATATATATGTATTATATATAAGTATATGGCTGAGCAAAGAATGGAGCTGGCCTCTTGTCAGGGGCGTGTAGTGACAAGACAAGAAACAAACTGAACTACGTGAGTTTCCACCTGAACATAAGAAAACATATTTTACTGTGAGGGTGTAGGAGACCGCTAAGACGTCTCGAGCAAAATGTCGCAAAACTCATTACCGTAAGCAGACCAGCCACATCCTCTTCATAACAGGAGCAAGGAGCACCTGAAACTTGCCGTTTACCTATTTACCACAAGAGTACATCAGCGGCAATCATTTTCCAAGAAGATCATCTTCCAAGAAAGACTGTCCAAGCAAAAGTGGCTTCTATACTGATTGGTCAAGTATCGAGCAGACTTTAACTATAAGTTCGTGCTGTGTCCCTCTACCGTCAGACCTCCAGAACCCCCACCATTGTGATCCGTGGATCATGAGTCAATGGGATGCCGCTGATGATTAAGGGAGCGTCAGGACACTGAGGGTCAGTGTTGGTGGCCTTACTCTTCCAGTGCTCCGTAATACTGCTTCTCTCTTCTCCCTTTCCTCTACTTCCTCCTTTACTCTATAGCTCGTTTCAGTAATCAAGGTGGGGAGATAACAATAAAACTTAGCAGACAGCATCGGACCTTGTTTGTGTCTTAACCTCACGTGCGGAATTGTTACAGGTCCTTCCCAGACCCCTGCCACGCCCCGGACTGGGTTGTGACAGAGGGTGACCCACATACTGGCACACGTTGCCCAGAGTAGTTGTGGACTCTCCCTACTCAGAGATAGTAAAAACCCAGGTGGATATGGTCCTGAGCAATGGACTTTAGCTGACCCTGCTTGAGCAAGGGGGTTGAACTGGAGATGATCTCCAGAGGTCCCTTCCAAGCTCCAGTATTCTGAGATCCTGTACTATTGCCCAAGGAAAATTGAAGGCATGCTCTAAATGGCCTGTAACAGAGGGAAGGCCAAGACCTGTTCATTATTTTGGGACCCGTAAAAGATTATTTAAATTATTGTCATTTTTTTCTTTGAAAAACAGGCTAAAGCATCCAGTATCACTAATGAATGAAACCAAATGATAATTTATAGAAACTTTGCTAAAAGATATTCACAGCTAGTGATCAGTTAGCTCACAGTAACATAGAACGAGGATTGCTATCACACTACCTGCCTTGCTTTCACCATGCGTATGCAATCAAACTTGTCTGTGGCCCAAGGCTGTGTCCAGAGGAAGTTAGTAGGAATCAGCAAACATGCTGCAAATTCACTGAACTCCTTGCATGGTAGCTCCCCGGACAAACAAGCTCTAAACGAGACAAATCTGCTTCAGGATTTTACAAGGGTACCCTCAGACTTACGATCTGTAAGCTTTTGTTTCCTTTTCAGTTAAATGGAAGGCAAAATTTTGATTCCTCCTTCCTCAGGAGTTAGTATTTGCTGTGTTCAAGGTATTGAATCTATTCAGTGAGTTTAAAATGCTGAGGAAAGCAGAGAAACCATTAATAACATGAATATAAAACTAATCTAATGGATTCATTATAATCTACATACACACATAAAAATAGATTATAACCTACCACTTCTCATCCTGAATCAGTCATTTTGGTTTATAGCACCTCATTAATTTTAATTGTTAACCTAGGAAATAATCTCTTTTTCTCCCACTTCTATACAGAATGCAAAAGTGGGAATAATATATTTGTCATTTTGTTTCAGGTAGTTAACTTTCCTTCAAAAGCAAGTCTGTACAGAGTTTATGAAGCCTTGAACATTTTTTTAAACCCAGTAGAAAATTAAAAATTCCTTCCTTACCTGAAATTTTTAAAAAATGCTACAAAAGACTGCTGAGAGCAGCAGAGAAAATAACAGATTTTTTTCCTTACTACTGCCTGTTAGAAAACATCTCTTCAAAATAGTCACCATCTTATTTCCATGTATACTGAATTTATTATCCTAGTAAGCCACCTGCTCCATCTGTCTTCTCTTTTAGCCTCTTGCTGCTGGGGACCTAATCCCACATTCCCGTATTTCTTTTCAGAATCACCGTTCATCTAAATCAGTACGTACTTGGGACTAAATTGTGGGAAGAAAAAAGGGATGGCTTTTTAAAAGTGTTCGGAAGTACCTGGATGTCAAATTCCTAATACCTGTCAGTAGGCATTTTGTGACTTTGCAAATTTCATCCAATGTGCATATCTGAGCAGTGTTTAACAGGCTATGTATAAAAAAAAGTTTCCGTTATTTATATCTGAAAAATAACCTTGCTGCTTTATGATTCCAGGATAGTAAGCATTTACTCTGAACATTCAAAGAGGCAACACTTCCTGCTATGCATGCATATCCCTATTTAATGTCTTTGTCTGATATTTTGGAGACTGTAATCCAGATTGCAACTACTTTATAAAAAAGCAACCCCTAAGTTTTTTGGACTTGTCATTCAGAGTTTGGAAATAAATTTGTTAGAAATCCAATACAGCCAAAGGAAGCACTCACATGTAACCAGAAGAGTGCATAGTACAGAAAAATCACAGAATCACAGAATGATCAAGGTTGGAAGGGACCTCTGGAGATCATCTAGTCCAACCCCCCTGCCAGAGCAGGGTCACCTACAGCAGGTTGCACAGGATGGCGTCCAGGCGGGTTTTGAATGCCTCCAGAGTCAGAGACTCCACCACCTCTCTGGGCAGCCTGTTCCAGTGCTCTGCCACCCTCAAAGTAAAGAAGTTCCTCCTCGTGTTTAGATGGAACTTCCTATGTTCAAGTTTGTGCCCGTTACCCCTTGTTCTATCACTGGGCACCACTGAAAAAAGACTGTTCTCATCCACCTGGCACCTTCCCTTTAAGTCTTCATAAGCATTGATAAGATCCCCCCTCAGTCTTCTTTCCTCCAGACTAAAAAGACCCAAGTGCCTCAGCCTTCCCTCATGAGAAAGATGCTCCAGTCCCCTAATCATCTTAGTAGCCCTTTGCTGTACACTCTCCAGCTGTTCCCTGTCCTTCTTGAATCGTGAAGCCCAGAACTGGACGCAACACTCCAGCTGCGGCCACATCAGGGCAGAGTAGAGGGGGAAGATAACCTCCCTTGACCTGCTGGCCACACTCTTCTT
>VZSZ01011516.1:257542-288421 GCA_013398815.1 Ibidorhyncha struthersii | reverse complement strand
GATGCACTGATCCTGAGCTTGGAGGAAGTGATGCTTAAATGATAAACATGATAAACTAATTTCCAAATTTTATTTTCCCTACTGATCAATTTTGATTTAGCCAGACATGTTACTACAACATACCTAGAATAAGAGCTAGCTTACCTTAGCCAGCTACTACCTTGCAGAAATTGTTGGTAAATCACAGAAAGATAGAGTGGTTGAGGTTGGAAGGGGCCTCTGGAGGTCATCTGGTCCAAGCCCTCTGCTCAAGCAGGGGCATCTAGAGCCACGTGCCCAGGACTGTGTCCAGACAGCTTTTGAATATCTCAAAAAGCAAGGAGTGTAATGTATACCAAACTGTAACAAAAACGTAGGGACAAAGAAAAATGAAACTTGTGCCTTCCTGAACCAAGCAACTGTGCTTGGAACACAGATGCTCTTTCCACAATTAATTTTTCTTAAAGGGACTACCAAGACAGTGAAGTTTTTGTTTGCTATCATAGCAATTAGGAGAACGACTCATGATGGCAGATAATAATTTCAGAAGGTTCCTGTTGCCAGTTGTTCTTTTTGGCTACACGACGCAAATCCCAGCAGAATAGAGGTGGCAGCTTTCACAGGTCTTTAGTTGACACTATGTGTTCCCCACAGTATTTTTCCAGTTCTCTTTAGTTGCCTAAATTAAGACTTCAGATGAGAATAAATTACACGTAAATCTCCTTTTCCTTTTTTTAAGCTCATGTATTAAAGACTAGAAGGGTATTTTAATGAAAGCTGAGATCAGATAACACCATATGACTCCAAAATCTTGATGTATATATTAATCCAAATGCCTTTAGCATGTAAAACCTAGCACCTCATTTATAAAAGCAGAAACTACTATAAAAAGTGAGTCACTGAATTTTATATCTTTTTAGTCAGAACCTAAGCTTTTAGGGAACATTCTATTAGAAATCTCTTCACAATTAAAAACAAACAAACAAAAAAAAAACACAAAAAAGCCCAAAACAAACAAAAAAAAGGGAGTCATAAATCAGGTTTGCATTAGGAACAAAAGGATAAATACTGTAGTTCTGTAATACAGTCTACACAAAAATAGTAACTTCAAGGAGGAGAAATAATTGTTACAAAAAAATAAAAAGCAGCTTGACATATGACTTAATTCCAAATAGATGCAAACCTAAATGTTTAACTGACAGGTAAAAGACACTTTTCTCCATGAAAGCCATTCTTTGTGTGCAATTAGTTACTAATTTGATGATAAGAGAAGTAAAATTAATCTTTTCTTCTTTGATCACATCAAAGGAGCAACAGTCTAAAGTCCATGATACTTTCTTCTGACGTATTTATGCAGGAGAGCTAGAAGCTTACATTTTTATATTTATCTATTACTCTCATGAGTGCTAAGAAGGATTTTATAGTCTTAACAGGGCACACGTTCTTCCCTGAGTCTTCTCTAAACCTTTACATTTTTTTTCTTCCTATTCTGGAATCCTCTTGGTCCGAGAGATTTCGTAATTTAAAGCAAGATATTATCAGTTTCCATGAAAATATTTTTCCTGATTCAGTTAGATTTGTTTTACAGATCCACAATTTAGTCTACCAAATTTGGCTTCAGATTTCTGTGTAGAACCACTAGCAATTTATTTCCACGCAACTCACATGAGAGACAGCAGAAGTAGTAACATAAAATGTGAAGTTTTCCAGGGTTGATACATTTAGGAGCAACACGAATACTTGACTCTGTTACATTTATTTGGAAGACATCAAAGTTTCTAAGAAAATCATCCAGTATGTGTTTAATTTCTATACAGATCTCTTATTGGCCTGCGACTGCACAGACATCATAGATTGTCAGCCTTCTTGCAGCATCATGAACGCACGCTCAAGGCAAAAGCAATAAAATCCTAAAGTTTAATCTTAGGCAAGACAACACTGTTTTATGTTCTGTAACGTGTAGCCGGTGTCCTGGGTATACAAAACTGAGACAACCATCCCTGAGGGGTAAACAAAATTTAGGATTTCTCTGCTGAAACTTATTCTTGTAGAAAAGGAGTGACTGAGAAATCCAAGCAGATGAAAACTCTTCCTTCAACACAGAAAAAGAGTTAGGTGTTTCATAAGTGCAGTCCTAGAAAGAGGGTGTGCAGAGCCTACCCAAATTACCTGTTTCAGAAAGAGTCCTATAACCCCACAATTAATGTGATGAGAGAGCTGGTCAGCTCCTGAACAACTCCTAATGTCAGGAAGTATGTGAGAGGAAGCAGCCAACTTTTTGAATAGTTTTTAAGCAAACATTTTTCTTAAATGCTTTCCTTATTAAATCTAATGACAGCTTCCTTCCAGTTAAGATTTTCAGTTTTATGGTCCAAAAATTATTTGTAAGACTTAACAATTTCAAGAAAATAAAACTCTCAACAAGGTGTTGTAAGAAAGGTTAAGAATAAGGATTTATAACCTCCATAAGCAATCTAAACCTTAAAGTTGGGTTGACCCTTCCACGTGAATCACTGGTAGAGCAAGTAAAGACAAATGTCAAGAGGATGTTTAAGGAAAAGCACTCTTTTTTTCTGTCTCCTATCTCCTCTTTTCATCTTGAAAGTATAAGATATAAAATGTAAGGCTTGAAAATTACTCCTGGTAACAGGTCATTGTCTCTAAGGCTAATAGTCCCTGCTCGAATGTCACTGAGTATATGGAGTGTTAGATCAGCAGAACTCCTTATACTATTTCATCAAGACAGTAAAAAAAACAAACAAAAAAAAAACCCAACAAAAAATACCCCCAAAACAAAACAACACCACCCCAACCAAACAATCAACAACCAAAGCCAAACCAGATTTAATAGCATTTTTGGTTCTTTTATGTTCCTGTTCGTTGGCAAAAGGGGTAAGGTATTCTTCTATGAAAGACACCTACATCAATTACATTGCATAACAAAATGTACTACACTACATCCCCCTTATCTGCCTCACAATCTGTTGAAAGTAAACATTTCTGGAATCTCTTCATGATTTTGGCACTTTAACATTGTTAAAAAAACAGGTCTTGAAACATGGCAATTGGATTCATAAATCAGAATACTTCTGAAATTCAGTCTAATTATTTTTGTCTATTTATTCACTACTTTATTATATAACACTACATTTTAATAAAGATCTTAATTATATCAATTTTAAAGCTCTTCTTACAGTTTTCTTCACTCCAGCAGTTTCTTCTCCGGTTATATCTTAATTATTGCCACCAACAAGGATATTTTATACATAAGGATCTCTCTCTCTACTCCAGAATGGCTACTATTCAGTTGCAACACCCATTCAGTATTGGCATGATTATACATACACACATATTACTTCTTTTATAGCTAATTATATGAAGTGACAGTCGATAGGGGCAAGTTCAAGAGCTCATAATGTCATCGTCATCCATTCTTCTACAGATTCCCTACCTCACTAGAAACTCAGGGCCTCAGGATATGCAGCTGACAAGTGCACACTCATTTCCAGAGATACTAGTTGAAGTGGAACTAGAGAGTCTGCAGCCCAAATTCCAGGGACTAATGAGGTACCATCTGTCCGACACATTTCTGAACGGGCAGAGAATGTCCACCTTCATCTGACACTGAATCGCCTCCACATGTTTCAAGAAGACAGCAGTAAAATTATCTTTCCCTTACAAAGTAGGCAACTAAAATGCATGCTTTGAATTCAACTGCTCTAGATTTATAATCCAGGTATCTGAGCACCATTAAAAGTATGAAATTTAGAAATACTTTCCTGTTAGCATGCTTAATGGTATTGATGGTAGCTAGTCAGGAAATCTGTAGAAATATCCAGGACTATCAAAGATGAACTGCATATTCCAGCGTATTTTCTGATAAAATACATCTATGCCACAAGCTACTGACTGCGTTTCTCCCTACAAGGTATGCAAAAGCTTAGTAGTGAACTGGTTTGTTTTTTTTTCTAAACTTACTCTTTTTTTGTTTTGCAATCCAAAAGCGTGCACTAACAACATTGTAATCCTTGTTTAAAAGCCCTATAAAGTTTATCAAGATATTATACAGACTGGGTTCTTCACAAGGTATTTAAAAATGCCACCCAAGAAATAGAAATTTCTGGGTTTTCTACTTCAGAAATTATTTTTGTATAACTTCACAGGACTACTCATAATTTCCTACATCAATCTCTCTCTAGAACCCTGTAACTATAAACAGTACTTCACAGAGTCTATAGAAGTTTGTCTTGACTAGACAAAAATGGGTATTTTTCCTAGAGATACATCCACTAGCGTGTTGTAACTAATACATTCTACCACCCCCAACATGAACCCAAACATTGTGCTTATACAAAGTTCTCCTGAGATATCTAAATTTATGTTAAAGTACTGTTCTGTCTGACAACACCTCACTGGAGAACAATTTTTCAAAAAGACACACACTCTGAGTGACAGAAATACTGTAGCATTTTGTTAAATAATTGGGATTCGCAAAAATAACAGCGTACTTTATCCAGAAGGACAGGGTGGCTGCTCCAAGCAGAGAAGACGGTAGGAAAGTTAACACAAAGCTGAAAGTAGCAGGTTACAAAAGCATTATTTGGGAAAGAAGCGATGAAGTCTAGGTGAGGAAGTACAAAAGAAAACAGCAATAGGAAAGTGATGAGATAGAGCTATCCATGCATCAGAAATAGAAGGACAAGACATTTGAAGACAAAAAGCTGGGGGAGAAAGCATGAGAGAGTGTTACAGAGACTATACTGTTAAAGGGCAAAATATCAAAGATGTACATTTTTATTAGCACTATTTAAAAAACAGTGATTATGGAAAGAGGGTGATGAAACTAGGAAGTTGAAGAAAGAGAGGTAAAGATTAGGAATGAAGCTGAAAAAGGATGCAATTCAACTGAAACTGATTCTTCTAGGCATACTCAGTCTTTATTTCAATTTATTGATTTAAAGTTCATGTCATAAAAAAAGGGTTGATATTTTGATATTATTTCAGCTTTTGAATTGTTTTCAATTAGTTTTTTGTCTTGAAGTCTGTTTTTTAGCTTGCATGTGAAAAAAAAATTATAATTTTCTTATCCAAATATGTTTCTGGGTGAGAAAGAAATATGTGTGGTCAGCAGGAATGCCACAGGGGAAAAAAAAACAAAAAGCCTTTACTCTGTGAAAATATTTATTTTCTAACCAGTGACATATTCAAACAAGCACCTTTGAACTTTTTCCCTCACACAGTACCTCATGCTTAGGGAAATCTCTCCAGAAATGACAGCGAAATACTACTCTCTCTTCTTGAGCATGGTTTAATGTCGATACGCTCTGACTTCTACCTCCTCTTGTGTTAAGCAATGTGATTGCATTAGATTCACAGAATCACAGAATCACAGAATAGTCAGGGTTGGAAGGGACCTCTGGAGATCATCTAGTCCAACCCCCCTGCCAGAGCAGGGTCACCTACAACAGGTTGCACAGGACAGCGTCCAGGCAGGTTTTGAATGTCTCCAGAGTGGGAGACTCCACAACCTCTCTGGGCAGCCTGTTCCAGTGCTCCACCACCCTCAAAGTAAAGAAGTTCCTCCTCATGTTAAGATGGAACTTCCTATGTTGTACCCCCTTCTCAAGCTGTCAGTTTATCGCCTCTGTCTATAAACCAGACCCATTTCTGTGGTCTGTGTGCCACCTACCATAATAGGGTCTTTGTTCAAATAATGAGAACAAATTGAACTTCAGAAGCACGAGTTTTAAAGCATGGGAAATCAGACTATGAACACAAAGTATGGAAGTGTAACACGTTCTTACCTATGCAGCTGTAAATACTCTCTGGGCCTGTTTAAAAGGTGAAGGAATCTGTCAACAATCTTGTTTTTCCCAACACCCTGCAGTAAATGAGTATAATATTAAGACATATTATAGATGTACACATTTAAAAGTTATAAACAAAGAAAAGATAGCTTTCCAAAATTGCTAAAATACTCTCCATGTTCCTTTATAGGCAAATACAATTTCAATCCATATCAAAGAATTCTGAACACAATTTAATGATATAAATTTTATTTTAAATATGTATGTATTTGCAAAATACTTACCTGTCTTACTAGGAATAACCAGAAACAGGGTTGAGTCTCTAGAGTTATGTCATGCATGCCTATGCATTCCTTTAAGTAACACCATTTTTTTTCCAGCCCTTTTATTTCACACAGGTATTGCAAGGCTGTGAATGCTAGGAAGTTGGCTTGCACTAAATATGAAAAGATAATTCTCAGTGGTCATCGGAAACATCCTGTAACTGTCACCTGAAATTAGAGCATTGCCTAGGTAAATATTTGCTAATCCCATTCCACTGGAGTTAGTAAAAATGGCCCAGATGGCATCCGAATTGCATTGGAGACCACACTAATTTGTAACTCTCTATTGCAGGATGTCTGCATTAGCAAGATATGCAGAACAACGACAGTGGACTGATGGAGTTGCTAACACCCTGGTGTGTCCTGGTGCATCCTGTACAAGTGGTTCAGGAGCTGGCACTTCAGCCCAGGCCTAGACTGGTCCTAGGGAAGGAATCAGCAGAGGAATGAATTTAGTGGGCTGCTGGAGAACATCTTCCAGTTTAGTCTCATCCTAAGAGAATCCGGGTCATGCATCCCTTGACACGCATCAAGCTGCAGTAAGGACATTCCTTTCAAAAGTACATTCCTGACTGGGTCTAAAATGCTAATGTAGATGCAGACAAAGATGACAGTACAGATGCTTATCCCTCCTGCAAGGACATGGCTGCAGATTTGGGAGCTCAGAATGACACTGAGATTGCCAAGGGTTGCAAAGGACAAGGGAAAAGAATTAGTAGAAAGAAAAGTTCAGTTGTAACCCAGCCAAAAGCTGTTTGACAAGACACTGTCCTCTGCTGAGATTCTCACTCTCACTGCATGACTGCATCTAGTAGTCCACACCAGGATGAAGTAAAGCAGATAAATATAACCCACAGAGAGATTAAAGAGATTAGATTAGACCAATTTGAGAGTCGCTAATCTGTTTCACTTGGCATTGAAACAGAATAGGAGCATTCAGAGCTGCAAGTTATGACATTTATGACTGTAACTTCTAGCTGAAAGACGGTAACTGCCAGCTGCAGAATTGCAAACTGTTTAAGCTTCTCAAAATGTGACCACAGCCTCTCATCTGACTACATTTATGAGAATGGAGACTCATACACATATGCGTAGTAGTTGAAATCACGGAAGAAGAGTTCTCACCACAAGAGCAGAGGAAAAAATATGACAGAGCTGATAAAAATAGAACTACCTAGATTCTACTGCAGACTCGACTCCAACACAGGAAAGCCAACTCAAGTTAGTGCTCTGCCACACGTCTCCTCACGAAGAAGAATCTACAGTTTTACACACAGGTGTAGTAAGAAGCTGCAACACACTTAATATCTATCACCAGTCATTTCTGAACACTGTCACTGGAAACACAGTTCTCCACTGCTTTAAAACAGGGCTGACATTCTGCTAACAGCTTCTTCCAGGAACTCATAGAACATATCCATTTGGAGGGTAATACGCAACTTCAGGAATTGCATCAGAAACATCAAAAGTAACAAGAAACAGTAAGAATCGTCCAGTAGTGCACACAGGCATTTTTATTCCTATATGTTTCCTATTACTTGCAGTCAGATACTTAGAATCATAAATGGGTGAATAAACAGGAACACTCCTTATGTCAAACACAAAACACCCATGCTGAAAGCAGCTTCCTTTACTTTTCCTAAGAAAACTAAAGATGACTGGGCAGATGTCAGCACGCAGTTTTCTGTACCAATCCCAAGCGGATTGCATATCCTTTTCTCTGCAGAGTGGGACTGCAGCCAGCTGTGGCAAGTACAAAGATGAAGAAATAGATCAGCATATTGAATCAATGTAAAACATACTTAATATCAAACAACATGGTTACTGTAATTAAGAAAAAATTGTCTTTCATGTGCATAACGGAAAGCGCATGCAGTTTGTATGTTTATGATAGATTCTTAAAATTATGCCTGAAGAGAGTATTTTCCCAACTACAAAATAACACCGCTAGATATTTTTTTCTCCCTCTCCCGTTCCAATAGAAAGAGAACCAAATAGCTCGTTTTGTGTATTTCTATCTATGCTGTTAGGACCAAGGGTATTAAGGGGAGTGGACCTCACTTGACAGAATGCTGAGAGGATGCAAGCCTGGTGGAGAACGACTGTGAAGGAGGGGAAAGAGCACGGTTACCAAAGTAACACAGTGAAGTGAATGGGAGCTGTGCCATGACCCCATCTTGCCCCTTCTTCATTTGTATTTGTGCATCATGCCAGATTCCCCGCACACCTCCTTTTATTTCACTTTAAGTATACCTCTATTTCAGAACGTGATATATTTTTTAAAAGGTGCATGCAGTATTCAAACACCAAAAGGCATTCCCACCAGATTTTAGCTATTATAAACATTTAACGTTGCCCAACTTCTAGACTGAACTGCTTCAGACAGTACATTATGTGCCTTCCTAGAGGCTGTGGTGTACCACATAAAATCCGCGGTTGGCAACAGTAGCTGGAGCAAAGTTCAAGTCAAAGCTCTTTGATTCCATCCCTCCACATTCCTACTTCATGACAAGTTACCACTTCTTTTTGTCTCAGCTACTCCATTGAGAAGGCACGATATAATAGAAAGGAAGGAGGAGACCAAAGCTATTCAGAAGGCTCTTTAGCACCATTGAAAAACTGAAAAAAAAGAGGTTGTTTGAGTTCCTTCCTTAAGTACTATTCATTAATGTAAGGCCAAGAAAGGTAAGTTTATTCCAAATTCACCTGACCTTCATGGGATAAAGAATATGCCTGGTAGTCTTCTTTAGGTGAACAAGAAATGTGGAAAATGCTAGCCCATTTTGGAAAAAAAAACTCTGAAATGAGTTCCTGGCACCTCAGAAACAAGAAATGACAAAAATGGCAACAAAGTCACCCTCCTTTTTTCCTGAGTCTATACCCAGTGCCAAGGATCAAGCTGGATCTTCTGGACATCCCCATAGCTAGCAGTCAACTCTCTAAGCAGAAAGAATCTGAACTACCTTTCATATGAACATACTAAAAGACTGAGTTGAACTTGGACTGGATTTAGAACGTAATCTCATGTGATTTGCGATTACTGCACCCTAAGGTAACATTCAGAGGACAAACCAGTTCGCCATTAACAGTGCTGTATGTTATCTATATATGCACTATTGCAGTTACTTAATTTAACAGAAATATAAACATATGCTAATTAGAGAGAAAAGAACATCTGTGTTGGTGTTTCAGCTGAACTGAATAAAAATATTTCAGAAAGTAAATATTAGACAATTTTTATTCCATCAGACATATGGGACAACTGAAATAGAAAAAATGGGAAGTAAATATCTGCACTAATGAATAACAAAAAGGAAATTACGCAATTAGAAGGCAAAATAATCCCTTAGTTAAAAATTCTCCTAACTGACACTGTAAACACTTGTTACCAAGGATAAAATGACTTCTAGCAGTAACTGCAGTTTCAAATATAAACAAGGTTGTTACAGGTCCCAGGAGGCATTTTGCCATTCAGGATGCAGCTATTACAGCAGTGGGACAAATTTCTCCCCTGCACAGCCAAACTAAGGTCAATACAGTTATAGTCCAAAAGAACTGGACCCAAGTTTTTGAAATTAATAGTTTGCTTCTTAGAAAAAACAGTATTGGGAAAAAAGAATCTAAACCATAGGTCCTCATTTTTATTTTCTTTTAAGTGATTTGCAGGTCATACTGAAGCAGTTAAAGAGGTTGCCATGCTGTGCTTTTCAGTACTGTCCTCTGATGAGACACTGCAATCACACTTTTTCCATTTCAGCACACAGCCATTCGGCATAGCAGTGCACCTGTTTCATTATAAAAGAATGAAACAAAATTTGAAACTGGTGAAAAAAGTGGTTTATCACTTTTGTGCCTTAAGAAATTTTTTTAAAAAATTAATTTAAATTATTAGGGATTATTATTAGGTATTATTAGGGAATGAAAGACGATCTTGACTTTCCATTAAATGTTAGGATACAGAACCCTCATGTCAGAGTTCCCAGTTTGTGACTTCATAGAAAGAGTTATACCGATAGCGTCATTATCATAGAAACTTATGGCTGAACAATGAAAATGAAGAAACTGAAAACACTTTAGCTAATGTACGGTTTCTAACACTGGGTCTGGCACTAAACCACCTTCCATGCCCACAGCTTGCCCGTTTCTGCCAACAAAAACATTTGGAAGAATGTATGCATTTTGATTGAGGCTGCTATTTTTACACCAGAGGATGTATTTCTGATTTGTTAAAAAAATGTCCTGTTATCACGAGAGCAACAAGCAGCACCTATACAGAACTCTCAAACACTCAATGTGTTATTGAGCTCATCACTCCCTCTTGGAACAAATGTGAATAATGCAGTGTAATAATTGCTGAAGGTGTGTCACCAGCAGACACCAGACGTTGCTAGCAGAGGTTTAGAATCTCATTATTTTATTTTGAGTTTATCATTTGAAGCACGCTAAAATTATGGTGATGGTAAAATAATAAAATTTCACCATAAGAACAAATAAACTTAATTCCCTGAGAGAAGTCATGAATTGAATGCTTTGGATACATCTGTGACTACAGGTCCAGATAATCTTGTAGAGTTTATGCCTTTTTTTGAATTTAAGTACAACCTTCAACCCAGAGCCGTGTCAGGCTAAATACAATCGTCACATGTCCAGCGAGGTAGGACAACTGTGGTTAAATGGAGAGAAGCATATGAAAAATTTATAATAGAACGAATGTGTGGGAAGAAACATCCGAAAGAAAAATCAATTAACGATCCTTTTTTTATTTTGGTTCTTCAGTATAACTTGTAAAGGCAGAAAGCAATAATGTAAGCAGCAACACATTTAAAGAGCACACCTGTTCTCATACATACACATACTGTTATGACTGTAGCAAGTAAAAGAGAAGTATTTTCCGAGTTTTCCCACAGCTGTCACACAGAATTCCTTAGGCAAAAAATATCATAGTATCACAGTATTTCACCCTGCGTAGCTCATTTGGAGCTCAATTTCTTCATGCTCATAATAATAATAAAAATTTGGGTTAGGATAGTACATTCTTGCCTTGCAGAGGAAGCTGTCCGCTTTTACAGAAGTTGAAGAAGGAAAATAAAAGTCCTTTATTTGTAGAAAAGTTAAAAGGCCAAGCATTTGCTATTTCAAGTTTTCTGGTGACTGATATTATTACACTCTCAGTACCTACTTAATTCAATTTCACAGTGAGATAAGAAGAAGAATATTACCTTAGAAGGATAGATCTATTCAAGCATATCCTTTTAAATATCTTTAAGAAAGACTGAATCATTTGTCCTACTAAATTCTTCAAGAATAAAATAAATTCCTAGTGCGAGCCCAAGAGTTCATTTAAGTTGATCTCTCAATTAAGAAAAGGCAGCAGAAAGGACGAAATTACATTCTTCCATCAGGGAAATAAATTACCAAACATGCCCAAAAGACATTACATTCATGTATTTGTGATAGTCTACTTACTGTGGGCTAACATCAACATTTTTACTAAGTGCTGCCAGAGATTTTGTCATGACCTTCCTTCAAATTATTTACAATATTCAACACTTTTATAGAATCCTTCATTCTTATTCTACTTCATAGTTCTTTCAGATTTTCCCTTATCTATACATTTCCTAATTAGACTGCAAGCTATTCAGGAATAGGCTTGTTTTATTACCTTGCAAAGTGCTTTCCTTGTACATGGGGAAGTAGAGGGGGAGCAAATTTTACAATCCAAATTTCCACGCCATCAAATGAAGAAGGACAAAATTTAAATGCTTTCTGTATTCAACAGTAATGTAATCAGTAACTGAATGGCATTTCTGATAATTCTTACTGATTATTAACTTTGCATTTCTTGTTGAAAAGAGAACATAAGCAATAGGAAAGCCAGAACATGATGCAGAACTCCAGCATCCATTACACCCTAATAATAACTGTTGAAGAGAAGAAACATATTAGTTGTCTTTTTTTTTTTTTTAAGTAGCTCTTCCTTATTAAGTAATTTACATAAAAGCAGGATGGATACTAGTGACATGAGTATTTCATAATCAAGGGTAGATCAGCCAGCACAAAATACTTAGAAGTAGCCGTAAAGGTTGCCAGTGAAGAAAACTACAGGACAAAAGAGAAACTGAGAGTTCTGGAAAGAGAAAAACAAGCAAAAGACTTGTCCTGAAGAACACAAGGTTGTCCCAACGTAAACTGCATTTCATCCATCCACTCTTCAGGAAGACTAATGAAGAGAATGTTCCTCATAATTTTGGTAATGTTTATACGATATGGACAGTGATGCCTACTCAACCACTTTTCATTGCTATGCTCTACACTTTGAAAATGGTATAAAGCCTATAACAGATGACCTAAGCATAGAAGGCCAAGCACTGTGTGCCAAAGCTGACAGGGTACAGTCAAGCAGAGGGGCACACACTGACTAAAATGCACCTAAGAATATTGGCTGTACGTATTGAAACTTGAATCAAAATAAAAATGTGTGTAGCATTTAAAAGACACATTATGGAATGGATAAGGGTTAGTGAAGCATTAATGACGACATGGCCAGGGATCACATGCTGTTCTCAAGGCATAGCAGAACTCCTGGACCTGGTACCAGCTGCATCTGTCCTGCTACAAAGAATTTCACTTGTGCTGTTTTAGGTAACTCATGATAGATCATGGTAGAAGTGCATTTTAAAGATATTTATATAGTATATTCATATTTTTAATATTTACAGTTATGCCATATTTATACAGTGAATGAAAACAGAGTAACTTCAAAAGCCAAAATGAACACTACTTGTTCTATTTGTTAATTCCACTATGCTGACTGTGCCCTAAAGCCAGAAATGTTCAGGATTCATTGCTACAACAGTACCTCTTTAATTTACGAGATCAACTATCTGAACAGCTCATACTATAAATTATGGCAATAGAGTAATGCCAAATAAAAAATTTCAATTTTGTTTAACATGTGTTTTTGTGTTTTAGAACTTCAGGGCTATAAAATAATTCAGAAGTGACAAGGCTGTGAGCCTTCTCTCTCCAGAAAGCCACAAAACCCTTAAACTATGAATATTTTGTTTGGTATCTTCAAAACCAACTGATGTTTGCCAAGACTTCACCTATGACCAATAAAGGTGAAAACATCCAACAGCTCTCTTTAGACAGCTTCCAAATGCAACAATTGGGGAAACATATGTAAAATTTAAAATTGTGAGAAAAAATAAAAGTCTTTCAGCCATTGCTATTTTTCAAGTTTTTCCACAGAAACAAATTACGTTTATTAGCATAGTTTCTATCCTATTTGCCAAAGATAGGAAATTCAAGGAGACAGTAAAAGATACCAAGTAACCAAGTAGTGGCCAATCCACAAACTGCACAACGTCCATCAGGAAAACTTTCACAAAAACACAGCCTAAAAATTTTCATTGATAGGAAGAATAAGTACTCCGGTCTGTCTCATGAAACTTGGGAGCAGCTGCAAGAACGGTATCTAATAACTAAATAAACAGTCACTGCAAAGTTTGGAATAAGTAACCTTTACTAAACAGGACTCTTGCTGTTATTTACCTGTTGCTTTGAGAGTAATAAATAGCTGCTTAGGCAAGGAAGAAGTTGCTTTATAGCTGCTTTGAGAAGCTATAGATGGTCATAGATAGTCTCATTCACACTCAGGCTACAAGCTCGTTCAGGAAGCAATATCAGGAGCCGTACAGAAATCACTGGCATTTCCTTTAATTGGAAGCTATTTCATAGCTGAAAATTCATATCTATCCACTACCTTTTTCCCAAGGACCCAATGAAACCTGTTCGCTTATGTATGAAATGGAAGCACATTCCAGTTAGTATCCAAAATAAATCAACAACCAATGTAAAATATTTAGATGAAGCCATATTTCACTTAATAGATTTATGCTGTGAAATCCTGGGCCATATAGGCTCTAGAGAACACACATGAATGAAGTGGGTTATAAAGCAGTTTACTTCAGAAGCTGAACACTTCTAAAGACATCTGTCTGTATCTAACACTTGTCTTCAGACTCCCCTCAGTTTCATTAAGGAAGCCAGTCCCTAACATCCACCAAGATAATTTAATTTTAATTTACTGAATTTCAAATACTAATCGTCAAAGTTCACATCTTGAAAACAATCTTGGTAAAAGGACTCTTATCAGGCAGCTCTTAACAATATACAAAAGAGACTACGTTTACAGATTTTAAAACAAAGAGAGAGGTCTTAAGCCAAAAGGAATTCTGTGTGTGTACATGTGTTATGAAAACAAAAGAGGCAAAAGAAGAAAACCACATTCAATCAACCAAGCAAAACCAAATCCAGTCTCTAAAAGAAAGACTACAGGGTCAAGCCTTGTGCATTGAACCACAGCTGGACAGAGATACTCACTTACATAGTCATCATTTTGATGAACCTAATTATGTTCTAAGGTATATGCCAACTTATTCAAATATCTAGGAAACAACACAAGCATTCAGAGAGATGTTAGTCACGCATTTTGGAATACCCAAGTTCAGAGTATTTGAATTGTCAGTGATTTACACTGAATTTCCATGATTCACTCATTCACCAACAAGTACGACAGAAAGGAACTCAAACCAGCCCTTCTTATCTCCATGCAAAAACATTATCTATTTCTTCCAAATCCGGAACACGGGTCCACACTGATATATGGATCAAGCAATAAAAAAAACCTACCTTCTTATTACAGACTGAACTGTCAAAGTAACTGAACTGCAAAAACTCCTGTTTTTTAATCATTTGCTTTACAAAAAGAGGATGAAAACTCTTAATATCTTCAATGGGAAGGTATCTGCACATATAGCATGAAAGCATATTGATGTAATATGGTTTCTTTTAAAGTCCTTGAACAGGATTCATCAAATGCTGTAGAAATTTACAGTAGTATATTTAAGGAATTAGCCAAGCAATTTCTAAACAGCTAGTGATCATCCCTGAGAAAACAAGGATGATTGGTGTGGTCCTAAAAGACTGCAAAATGGCAAATACAGTGATCAAATTTAAAAAATAGTATTTCAAAAAGAAAAGGCCAGCTGTCTTTTTCTTAGTCACACATAAAAACAGTGGAACAAATTAGTAAAGAGTAAACCTAGAAGTACTCAGAAGTATGTTAGCAATTAAAAAAAACCCACCTCTAAGTATTACTGATTTGCCAAAGAGAAATCACAGCAAATCAATCAATTTTCCAACTTAATGGTTCAGCTGAGCTGATGTCTAGAACCAAAGCAGTATGTTCCAATACTTCAACTCAGTTAAATCTTTTAACACTGTCTTCAATTAGAGTTTCATAAGCTTGGAGAAAATGTGGCACGCATTAAATTATTAAAGATGAGTATATCACTGCTGGGAAAATACCTTACACCCTAAAAACTGTACTCACATAGTCTTCAAAATTTTTTTGCCAAATTGGTAGGACATATGAAGCATGTGTCAGGGCCCTGACTGTACCACCGGGCTCTGCAAGCTCCTCCCCCCCCACCTAGGGTTTTACTTGCCTGTGTTGAAGGTCAGCTCTGACACAGCGCTGTTGCCTCACTGGGGTGTCCTTTGACCCTCCATGGCTTGGGAGCTGCAGTTACACCCAGGCCCTTTCCTTGGTTCCTTCTCATCCTACACGGTGGCAGTGCTGTGCCTGGTTCTGTACCTTGCTGATCCCAGCCCAGACTTGCTGACCTGACTTCCTAGCTTGACCTCAGACCTGCCTCATCACCACGGACCTGTCTGGAAGCCAATGGGCACTTGGCTGACCATGGCTGCCATCCCCAGACCTGCTCGTCTTGCTTGGACACTGTGGGACTATGAACCTTGTCATTAAGGACACTGCCTCTGCCTCCATTCCGCTGTGGAGCTGCCCACTCTTGCTATTCCCTGACAGCAGGTCGTAGGCAATCTGCACTATATAACATTTCCAATACCAACTCAGAAGCTGGCATAGAAAGCACCATTTATGAAACAGAATAAATAGATCTTATTTCATTTATGAAATAGATTCATTTCTATTTATGAACAGATGAAACCTTTTGGGAGAAGCTGGCATCATCCAGCAAAAGTCTACAGAGGTTTCAAGTATAACATCTCTGTAAATTCAAGCTGTTAACAAGGACTCTAAATAGATGAGACTGTATATAACTGTACACTGTAATTTTAATATATGCACATTAATAACAATCATCATTTTCTATTCCTTGCCATGTAGGTTAGACCATTAGTGTTTTGTGTTAGACTTTTTCCAAAGGCCATTGCAAAATGCAAAGAGAAACATTTGCAAGAAAATTATCGTATCCTTGCTAAGGGAAAGCTAAACTAAAGGGAGATTACTTTATGAGGGAAAACTCGACCTGGTAGCTTGGGAAGTATCACTTTTCTGAACACTTCACACATACAGAAATAATAACAAAAGCTCTATTTTTTTTCAAAGTTAACTGGCAACATGTATAGTTCTGTTCAAGTCACCTAACAGTTCCAGTAATAGTTTAAGGTGGTTCTGAAGAACAAAGACTTTCAAACATACCCAGTTGGAGAACATCTGCCCATCTTGGGGAACCTATAAACTGTTAGAACGTGTCATGAAACAGCAACAACCAACTAAAAGAACACAACAGTCCCCATGATCTCACCAATGGAGTCTCCATCAACAAAGATACTAGCCAAAGAATGAAGCAAATCTATATCTTTTTTAGAGAAAACTAACATTTTGCTATCAACAAATAAGATTTAGATAAAACTTATGTGTACACCTCTTATCTACCTTATCTATCTAGTAGAGATTTTAACGGAGAGTTTTGATATATAGCCATGAAGGATAACCAAAACCATTAACGGAAGATTTTAATGGAGATGATGTTATGTATAACTATTAATGTTTTGACTTATTATTCTGATAGCAATGTAAAAAAAAAATTTAAGGCATTTACATTTTCCACAGATATGTGCCCATAAAAAACATGGACACTAGTAGATAGAGAATCAAAAAATAGGTCAAACACCTCAGCTGTACCAATGAATGCAATTTCAATGAAGCAAACCAAAGACTTAATTTAATTATTAAACGATGAGTTAGTTCCATGCATTGGAAGAGATGTTTAACTCACCTGATTGCCAACTAAAAGAAGATGTTCTCCCAGCAGAAAGTCCTTTAGCATATCTTCCATTACCATCATGTGCTAGAGAAACAAAAACAAAATTTTCACCCCTGGTTTTATACTCTCAAGTTTATGCATTCACTGATGATAGTAGTACAACAGGAACTTTACTTTCAGGATTTGGGGCCAAAGTTTTTTGAACTTTATACTTACAGATATTTATTTCATAGCAAAAGTCTCTCAGCCAATAATAGCAGTGCCAATCCATCCAGTGACTAAAACCACGAAACAACAATCCTAATTCTCCTTATGTATTTCCTCTGCTACAACTGACTGTGGATGACTGATTTCCCTAAATATATTTAATTCTCTGCAATCACTCCTAATGCATTTCCTTTTAGCCTAGTTGAATGTTTGTCACCTAGACTGTAAGAACGTTCATTAATATGTGTATGACAATTTTCCAGCAATTGTACTGGGAGGAAGCAAAATGTATCCTGGTAGAACCTTACAGAAACCAAACAGAGGGAATAAAAAGCAGCTGACATTAATACATAAATTATACACATTTATTTTATTAAAGGTTAAATGCCAAGTTTAACTTAATGATAAATACATTTTCCCATTCTAATTAAACTTTTTTTTAAGGAAAATAAGGATAGGAAAACGCAAGCTCAACTCCAGAAGTGTTTATTATGCTTCTTACAACTTCTAAATTAGACTGCCTAATTGACGCCAAAGTACTTGAGGTGTATTTTCTATATATCCAATATCATAAAAGGTAACTCACAATGTGCATCATTTAACCTTACCTTGCTTCTCACAAATAATTTGCTTTAAAGGATCAAAAGGATTTAAGGATAATGTAGCAATGAGGACTACTTTACTCACAATAAAGTCGCATATATTTCTTCACTGTATCTAGTAAAAATAGGTCATCACTAAGTAGGTCAGACAACCTACTTAGAAAAATGAATGTTTGCCTTTAGATAAATATATGGTTTTTTTCACATTATCATCTCATCTCTAATACTTGATTTAAACCAAAAAAAATCAGTAGCTTGCCTGTAATTTCTGAGCACGTAAATGCTCAGTTTCTAACTGTGTGAAAGATGTTTTAGGTTTCCAAATCTCTCCAGAACAGAGGCTGAGGGTGGGGGAAGAAACTCTTGTAAACACAGCTTAATACCACAAAATCCTAACCAGGCATGTCAAAAGACTACTGAATACTCAATACACAATTTAAGGAGAGGACTTCAATGCAAATTACTGTATTTTCTGGCCTGCATATACACTGGAAATTTATAACTGATGAGAATAACTTTGACCAGATACAGCATAAATTCTAGGAAGTCAGTTTTGCCACACACTGATTACATTTTTTATTTTATTGCTAAGGCATGAATACTTCCTTCTGACGACTTCTTTTTTTTATCCTACATTGCACAAATGTATATACATTATAGTTTCCCTGCAGCTTTCCCACAAGAGATACTATGTATTGATACATTTTTTTTTGCACCAGGACATAAATTAGCATTGTATTAGGATGCATGCAGACATTTCAGATTAATTATTTGCACAAAGGACTTGTAAGCAGACACATCAACATTGTGTCAAGTTTATCAATCCATGTTCCCCAAAGCCTGTCCTGAAAGTGGCATTTGGCATATCACCTAAAAATTACTTCCATCCCTGTGCCACTTGTTGTGAACAAGAAACGTTTCAAAATCAAACACACAGAGGCAAAAACTATGTATTTCATTACATTGTGCAGCACTGCAAAGCCTGAGGATATATTTTGTTCTCTATTTTGGTTTATTTCTGTAGTTTTTAGATAAGGGAGAGGAAGTATTGCTCTGGACTCATAAATCAAATTTGTTCTCCAGCAGGTTTTGCTAAACGATCATTACAGCACTTGAATGACCAAACTACAAACTAGCAAGACAGAAAATAAGAGTAGAATTCATTTAGAACTGGGAATAGCTATCCTGACTGGTACTTGGTCGTTGTTTCCTTCAGCATTCCGGGTGCATAGCTACCAGGGACAGATACAGAGCAGTTAGTTCTCTACAGTATTTTTAACAGACATTGCCTAAATAAAACAGATGCATAATATCTGAACACAAGCTGTGTACAGTTTTCTGGCGCTATAAGCAAGAAGGTGGAAAAAGCAATGTAAATATAAGTCCTAGCAAGACTCACGATTTCGTTTCCAACAGACCCAAATTAAGTACTTTACCAAAATGGTAACACAGAACAAAATCTCACATGAAATGTTAGGGGGAAGATGAAGACGACTGTCATCTGTTCCCCTTGCATGGCCTGTCATCACCTTGAGTAGGTGATACCCATATAGCATAGTCTTTCTGTGGAGAAATTGCAAGCCAGGGAGGAAAAAAAAATAGGAAGGGAAGTGTAAGGCCTGTAAGGCCCCTAAAAGAAAAATATTTCACAAGATCACGCTATCAGTGCTGCCTTTCAGAGGCAAAATATTCTAAAGGTAACTCAGAGGGTAATTCTCTTGCTAAGAATATCCTCGTCTGACAGTTTTGAGGCTTCCACACTAGATGGAGAAGAAAGTTGCAGTACACTTACCTCTAAAAAAGGGGTGGAGGGAAATAAAAACAAAAAAAAACACAGTCACCAAGCCCTTCCCTTTCCCTGTGTTCACTAACTACTCTCACGCTTCACTACTGCGAACTAATTAACACTATGAATCCTAATGACTAATTAATAAGCTATACTAATTAAAATAAATAATTAATAACCAATTAACTAATAACTAACTATTTACTCTATGCCTTGCTTTTCAAACATGCAGAGTTGATTCTAATAAAAGGCAGGTACAACTTCATGCGACAAGCCTGTAAAACATGGTCTCAGGATGGAACCCATAATCCAGCCCTAAGAGTGGATCAGTCCAGCACCGGAAAAAAAAAAACAAAACAAAAACCCGTCACTCAACACAACATCTGATCAAATAATTCTAACTAAGATTCAGTTTCAGTATTGTTACGATCTCTTCACAAAGGGATGGTGAAGACACATCTGAAATGAGCACCAAATCCTGTGAGAAAAATTTTCAGCCTGAAGAAACTACTTCAGAAATATACCCTTAAAATTCAGTTACCACATTTAATATATATGAGCATGCACATTAGTAAACCTTTAACAAACTTTTGGCACCTCAGAAGCCGGAGATTTGTACTTACTTGTGTATTTTCATAAAACAAGACATCAGGCACTTTCATTTTCTCGGTTGAGTTATAAATTGGCATCGTCACAGACCCTATCTTCAGAATCCCATTGTTTATTTCACCTAGACATTTTTCAGGAAACAAGTAAATGCATTACTTAGAGCATCCTCTGAGCAGACACGCAATCAATCCCCAACACTTGCAAGTGATGATTTACAAATTTTAACAAGGCTGTGGGTTGCAGTAAATGATTTCTACGTAAAGAAAGAGAATGCTTGAAAGAGTATCTGTTAAAAAGAGGTTGCATTACCATGAATTTGAATTGCAGATAAGTCTATTGTAATAAATGATGAATAGGTGATCTTATGGGAAAAGCACCATAAGAAACACTAGAAGTTGTGACTTGGTTTAATTTCATATTCTCATTTTATTATTGGAGTATCACTAATATCATTAGGCTACACTTCCTCAATGCAGAAGTTTTCTCACTCTCATTCTCTCTGTTCTCTCTCCCTGTCCCACTGGGGAGGGGGGTGCAACGGGGAGTGAGCAAGCAGCTATGTGGGTGCTCAGCTGAGAGCTGGGGCCAACCCACCACAACAATATAGAGCCACTGTTGATTCTCCCTTTCAGCACCACATTTTTGCTCAAATGGGTTAACGTCAGAACATGGATGTATTTAACATTTTGGTGAAAACTGGTTAAATTTGCACTCATTGAAATTACCTTCAACTACAGCTCTGAGAGAAAAAGTATATTAGAAAAATTTCTTGGATCAAAAGAACCATAAATTCTGTCCTCAGGAAAATAACAACTAAGTGTAAACAATACTGTTGTGCAATAAAAACAGTAATCTTTTTTTTGCCACTAATTTATTAATCTAGCATGGTGTAAAAGTGAAAATAGCCTAATTTCTAGACAGATATTTTCAGCTGTTCACCTATATTCTATATGGTTCTATCCCTATGGCATGAAACAGATAAACATAAAGAAAATTCAAGGGATGTGTTGCAGCAAAAAAAGAATTGTCAGCAGGTAACATCACACAACTGTCAAGAGTTCAAATTATTTTATATATATAATTTTTATATATCCAAAAAATGCAAATACAGATATAATAATGTGTATACATATACACACATACATATGGCTGCACATATACATTATACTGTATATAATAGATACATTACTATATCTGTATTTACATATATATTTTTATATACACACACATAAATAAAATCTATAAAAACAGAATCCATGTTAATTAAAACAAAAAATGTGTTTACTACTGCAAAGATCTAACAGTATAAACACAGAAGTCAAATACATCACAAAACTGAGAATAAGCATACAGAAGAATGAGAGCAGAGAGAACACTGAGGTAAAGGAAAAGTTTAGTGAATAGAAGATGGGAAGTGGCAAATTGCTTACAATGTGCTGCCTGACAGAAGATACGAAAAGATATACAGCTAGGATGAAGACCAGGGGTCATGCAGGAATGAGAAAGCATGAGTGAGAAAAATGGCAGAAGCAGAAATATATGCATAGCACTGAAGGCTACTACAAATGAGTACAAGTTGGATGAGGTAAAGAAACAAAAGACCTGCTCAATACAGGCAACATGTAACAATCGCAGGAATTTAAAGAGAATAAAAAGAAGGGAAACTTTTACAAGAGTTTCAATGAGAAAAAGGTTGATTTTAACAGTGGAGAGAAAGAAGCAACGGTAAAAAACAGAACAGAGAAATATTAAGATCAAACCAAGACTGTAACTGTACAGAAGAGTAGTTATCAGGGGTGAGAGGAAAAAAAAACCCCCAAAAACCAAACCAAAGCAACCAAAAAGCAAAACAGTCCAAGAAAGCCTGAGGCCATGGATCTTACAGGCTGGAAAACACTCAAACATGATGGAGAACAAAATTCCACGGGCTGGGAATACAGCTGACAATACAAAAGTATCAACATACAGAGAGCAGCACTGTATTCTAACAGAATAAAGCCAAAGGGATATAACTGGAGCAAGCTACATTCAATTTTGAGTATAATTAATACACCTTTATACGCTCAACTTTGAGTAACATTCATGAAGAGCAGGACAAAAGATGGCAGAAGCTTACATGTGTAATCCTTTTCCTCTAGTTTCTTCATGTCATCTGGGCTTGTCTCAATACGAGAATCCTGCAGATTTTTATGTAAAGCTGATCTGGCAAGGTTTGGTAAAAACCTAAATAAAGAAAAATAATGGGGAGGTTGTATTTTCAGGAGCTTTTAAAAAAAGTTTTCATTGTTTTCTGTTATATAAAATCAGTATAAGCTTTACTTGGACCTCCAAACCCTGAATGTCTATTTCTTTCACACTCAAATCGACTTCAACATTTTGCCTATTCCTAAAGAGAGAAACTGAGCCTTCATAGGCAATGAACTACATTTGTAGCTGGACGCTCATTTTAAAAGGCTTCACTGTTATCAAATATTGCAACAGGGTTGTAACTTAGGATGGATTAGGACTGGAAGCATGTGATGGCCTCATTCCACTGCCAGTAAGAGCTACAATAGAAACAATGTTTTTTCGGAAATACCTTTTCTCTTGACTGGGTTCACTTGGAGAAAGAGTGAGCTCTGAGTTGACCAGAACTGGGCCCTTTCAGTTTCCAAACCTTTTGATAATTACAATTTGTTTTCTTTTGAAAACAAAACAAAACAAAACAAAACAACAAACCCACCATCAAACACACAATGAAAACCCCACCTTAGATGTTCACAACTGTTTTAGATACAGCTTTTAGAACCGAAACCAAGACTCAATATATATTAACTCCGCTTTGAGTGTCTTGAGACAGGGAAGTAATGCTGATAAGGGTGACCTAATTTATATAATGTAATGAAATATCTTCATAAAGATGTGAAAAGAGTACAAAGTCATTTCTACTTACCACCTAGGTTTGAGAATAACACAGAAATACTTCTGAAGATACGACAGACTTTAAGGAGCAAGACAGCAACCGTTTTATCTACTAAAACATGTTAAAAGCTATCTTGCATGTTAGCAACTGACCAAGAAGCTCTTGAACTTCCACCAAAACTAGCACTTCTACCTGGAAAGGCAGGCTTTATTAACAGCATAGTAAAGGCTTTCATCTGGATGTTGTGACAGGCGACGACAAATTCGCAATAGTTGTCGAGTAGATAAAGATGAAGCCAGTGACTGTGCCTGTCAAAAAATACAAAGTAGTTTAATTATTTGATCTCTGGGACTGGATCTCAGGGATTTAAACTGAACAAGTCAGGAGAAAAAAGTAATCCAAAAGGAATTATTTCAACTTTTCTCCTAATTCATAGGTGCTTTCTGCCTTCTACAGCAGCTTGTGCTTTTCAATCTGCAAGTCTGAAATTCTCTATTTGTTGCAGTAATTCACTGCCATGGAAATCGTGATGTCATCAAAAGCCTTACGATTTCACTTGATGAGCAACAGAAAGAAAAATGTGCTGATAATTGAATTTTATTTGCTTTATAAAACCTAACACTAAAAAATATTAACAATAACAAGAAGATTAGCCACTGTAAAAGGATCAACGTCCTAAAAATTCGTCTGCTCTTCACAAACTGAACATGAGCTCTACATGTAATGCTCTGGCAAAAGGGTCTGGCAGGATTCTTGGATGTATAAACAAGACAACATTGGGCAGCAGTAGGGAGATTGTATCACCTCTGCACACGCCTTCTGGGCAGGCCATTACTGGAACACTCTGTCCTTTTCTGTTGTCCACATGTTAGAATAAATGCTAAAAACTGGATACGATTCAGCAAAGAGTTACAAAAATGGTTCAACGCCTGGTATGGCAGGCCTCAAACAGCAAAATTTAAAAAACAAACAAACAAAACCCCAAAACAAGTGATCGTGTATTTAAAGAGAGATATAAAGACTGAGAAAGAAATCATTCTATAATTATATCTACCGGATGAAGGTATCTAATACAAATAAGTTCCTTATTTTAGCAGGAAACACACAACGAGTGTGATCTGATAAGTCATGCCATGTTTTGCTTGACCCAAAGTGAAATATTTTAATTAGGTAATTCCAAAATGTTTTGGTTTGGTTCCTATAAATGATTTCTAGCGGCATTACAATTATCTTAATATATTACGCTGTTTCAACTAGGAAAAAATCCTGAAATTTGCCATCGAGGGAAAAAAATAGAGAAAAGCAACACTATAAATTTCAGAGCCTTTTTTCACCCCTTACCAACTTCTAAGCACG
This sequence comes from Ibidorhyncha struthersii, assembly GCA_013398815.1. Classification (NCBI taxonomy): domain Eukaryota; kingdom Metazoa; phylum Chordata; class Aves; order Charadriiformes; family Charadriidae; genus Ibidorhyncha; species Ibidorhyncha struthersii. Next base: position 263,754 of record VZSZ01011516.1, on the reverse strand, counting down.
AGAAATGTCTTAACATCAATTCTTTAATATTTAAAGAAAAAAATCACTCTATGAAATTGTATAAAACTTTTCTCCAGTGCTGAGAAAGCAAAGGATAATACTTTTTAGCATAGCTCTGAGCAATAAGCAAGAACGATTTCGACTGGGCTAAGTGCAAAGATTACTACTCCTGCTCCTCCTGCTTTCACTGATGGAAGATTGTGAAGCATCTTCTGAACCATCATAGTTTACCACCCAGCATTATGGCCACTGTGATGTAAATGATGGCATTTCAGGTGTTAATTCAAGACCTACTCAGCCGTGTGTGAAGCATGGGCAAGGAAGAGGGGTGAGCACTGTATCCTTGTTATCCCTGCTCACAAGCCAGAACCTTTGCTGCCTTTGGAGATCTTATTCTCTTTCCAAAAGTATCTTAAACAGCTGAAAGGTTCCCAAGTACAGTAAGTTTTGGCAGGTAAGCAATCCTCCTAAGTCACAAGCTATGGGACCGCACTGATGGAGAACAGCAGCTGGGCATAGTAACTAAGGTAGTGTATTTCATACATTTTACCACGTTGACAAGTCCAGTCTCTCAGGACACAGGCATTTTAAAGTCTGAATTATATACAGCATCAGATCCTGTGCTAAAGTAAATAAGCATTGAGGACAGGACCACAGAGGAAAAGCTGTATCACATCTTCTGAATATTTGCAACTGGCAGTCACCGTTTTGGGAACAAAATTTCCTCTTTTGTCTTACCTGTTTGTTTTTTTTTAATATTTTATATTGAACAACTATAAACTCAAAATTGTGTTAGTGACAGTCTTTGTAATATATATCTATGAAGTATCTAATTCAACAGGATCTTGACTGTGGTCTCTAGATTCTATTGTAAACCAAGCAAACAATTACAATGACGCAGGCAACGCCCACAGGCTGAATAGTCTACAGGTATTCTTCTATTGTTAACAAAATCACTTTAAACAATGATTAATATTTCAGGATAATCTCTGGCAGAGGCTTACTTACTTAGGCGACTCTATAAATAGCCTAACATACCTAAGGCACACATTTCAGCTCTCCACACAGGCGTGCTGTTCCCAACATGTCTCATGTCACTGCTGATCTACAAGAATCCTCCCTCAGTCTGTACTGTGACTCACTTCTCATCCAACATCATATACTTCATTTAGATATTTCACAATGCTATAGACATCCACATATTTGGAAAAGATTTTTGTAATGCTCTGTTCAAGCATGGTATGTCTCCAAGTATGTCAAAACCCATACATTTATACATTGGGTGTAAGAAGCTAAATAGATAATAATAACAACACTGTCCCAAAGGTATGCGTAAAAGTTAACCTTTCTACTACTTTTTTTAAGCTCAGAAAAGCGTAACAGTCTCTCTCAGTTTCTTAAATAGTAATATGGTGAAAACTACTACCCATGTTAAAGTCATGAAAACTAGGAACAGATTACATTTGCATACCAGTTGAACTGCTGGATTCCACTAAAAATGTTTTACATTTTAGTTACGTTAAAAACACCCAGTGCTTTAGTTGCCATAGCAATAATTTCTTTCTCTTTTCACTGTGATTTGACTGTATCTTTTTAAAGAATTTTCTGGTTACTATGTCAGCAGAACTTATTTTTCTTGACAACACTGCTATAATAGAATAGCCCGTAGCAGTAACGCAGCCAGAAGTTCTGGAGCTTTCCCCTTTCTTAGTCTTCGCTGTTGCCCATTGGCATTTTATAATGGCTAGGTACTTCCCACTGCCCAAAAAGTCCCAATAATTCAGCTATCCAGTGACTAAAGCGAAGTAATCAAAAAATATCTAGACACACATGATTATATCCATACCTATTCAAAAGTCACCTCAAGCATGTTTCACTGTGAGCCATGTATCTAAACCTACCGACGACGTGTGCTGTTCTGCTTGACTTCTCTGGGATTTGGGCAATTTCCTAAAAGCTTTATTTATGCAGATTCTAAAAATGTACATCATAAATCAAAGAAGTTTACAGTATGTGGTGCAGTAATTGCCAGCAATAATTTTCTGGGGCTGGTTTTCCAATCAGGCAGTCTTTGAAATAACACTATAGCTTAGCATGCTTCACCCAGCCTTTGTTAAAACAAACAGTCACAGTAGGCTAAAGTAAATTTAAAAAAAAAAAAAGAAAAAGAAAGGGCTCACCGTGGCGTCATTTGTCTCCCGAAGCTTGTGTGTTAATGACAACAACTGCTCCACAGCAACACTGGGTACATTTGGAATCTGCTCGAAAGAAAAACAGTATTAATCTTACTGCAAGATGTGTAAGTTCCATATACAGCTACACCCAGATGCAATGAGCCTGCAGTTGCTTTATGTCAACCAAAAAGGAATACAGTTTTCGCAAGGTATTTTTCTATTACAGCATCATTTAATATCACAATAAGAATGCTAATTTATATCAATACCATTAAGAGATAAGCAGATATGCTGCTTTGATAAGCTTTGAAAATGAAGACATTTATGCTACACTGCAATAGCAACATATTTGTTATGTGGTAAATAATCATTTTTAGTAAGCTATAGTCAAAGTGTCTAAAATACTGAACGTAGTTACCATTTCTTTAATAACTTGAATTTCTTCGCTCTTGCTTAAAGATCGAATATTATGAAAAAGAAACAGCGTCAGAAACTCTGGACCCAGCCATTGTTGAGTACTACTTCCAATGACAGGTGGTTCTGCTAAGACCACTATTCTGAAAGAAGGATGGATAGGAAAGATAGACCTGCAAAAAAAATTTAAACATGCATTAACTGGCTTAAGCAGTAAATATCAACTTTAATTTTTACAATAGACGAAAAAAAGAATTAAATTATTTTACTGAATCATATCACAGTCTATTCAGACCATTCGCAATGCAACTTTATTTAAAAAAAAAAAAGACAGTCAAAGACTGGATAATGTGACTTGCAATTTTATAAATTTACAATTTTTTTATGCTCAGAAGTGTACCCAAGTCTCCTCTTCTCATCTGCAACAGGACCTGCGTGCCTCAAGACAAACCAATACCAGCAATTGAGCTACAGTCTACTGCATTGTATGTCTGAAACGGACACATCTAACGGATTATACAAGCGCTTTACCTAAAGCAGGATGTCTCACAGGCAAATCGGGGAGAGAACAAGATCTACCGGAGCTGCAGTAATGAGTGACTTCTTTTACTCAATTAGACTGACAGAAAGGATGACACTGTAGAGACTGGCCTAGATACCATGAAGAGCTGTATTTAGTAACAGTTTAGTAACGTTCCCCTTACTGATGCTCTTTGTGGTCCTTGGAAAATCACATGGACTCTTGGGGTGGGATTAATATGCCTAACTTCATAATATTTCTGAAAGTTTGACTTGAAAGACCAAACAAGTCACCTCACCCTTGGCTCATTTTAGAGTCACCACGGGGAGACAGGTCCCTGCAAGGGCAGATTAAAGACTTTCAAGAACTTAAGAAATGCCCTACTGGGTCCTTCAATCCACCCATTTAGCTACATGTTCTGTCTCTGACTATCATAGCTGGAGATACTCCTTGAGGAAAGTACCTAAGCCTAGCCACTACCTGTCCTGCTCATACTCTCCCAGCACTCACAATCATACCTTCAAGGACAGAGAATAGACCTCTGTTTGCCCTAATGTTTGTTTACCCACAAGTTTGTTGAAACCCTTTCATCCTGCGTGCCTCCACAACTTCCTGTGCCAACACATCCACTGTTCATTGTTGTAAAAGGTACTTCTATTACTATTATTTTTTTAAAATCTTTACGGAACTGACCTGCTAGCTTCAGTGTCCCCTAGTTCACACTGCAGGATTTGGTGACTAACAGTCTCTTAGATACCTGCCTATTTGATTCCAGTGAAGATAATGGGAGCTTACTGTGATCAATACAAACTGAAATATACATTTTTAAGATGCGTGTGTTAAGGCAGTAGAAGACCACTGCCTTGGTTTTGGGTATCTTTGCCTTCTTCACATCTTTTGTCTCCCTTATCTATGTAATATTATCACCTCTTCTTACTGGGAATTCATTAGTACTCATCAATCAGCACAACTGCATGATCTCTAGAAGCAGCAGAAATAATAGACAGTAACAAGTCAGATACAAAAGCCAGTCAAATTGTGCAAGGAGGGTCTGTTTTCAACAATTAATTTCACAGTACTCTTATTAAAATAGGAGACATTGATTTGGAAAAAGCAAGTGAAATTTAATTAGACAGCTTATACTACTAGATATGCCTTTTATCATGTCATTTTCCATATAAATTGCATTTGAAATCAGAACACTTGAAGGTAAGTACTGTTCCTGGGTAAAGTGAGGAGGGAAATGATGGCATAAGCAATAAAATCTGAAGACAGAATATGACCATTAAACACAAATTAACAAATCTACTGCATAGTTGGCTCATCTGTTCATCAGAACAATAAACCTGTGATACAATAACACAGCGATTATAGCAGTCTTGTATCAAAGCAAACACAGTGGGGTGGCATGAGTTATTCTCAGCTGAAAGTCATAAGCCTAGAAGCTACTCCCTGATTGATAAAAATAGAAATAGATGTCTGAAAACATCACATGAAAGAGGAATCAATGGGAATGTCACTGTCACTAAGCATAAAAGAAGGACAGGGAACATTACCCAACCTTGTTATAGAAGAAAACGTTTCCTAGATAGGATTAATACTTCCAGACTCACCTCCTAGCCCCCATTATTAAGAGAAAAAACAACACTCCTCCAGTAATCCACCAAATTCAAAGGACCAATTCTGGTCCTTCTGCAGTACCATAAGAGAACACAAGAAGCAGTCAGCTTTCCCTAGAAATGGGAACACGTTGCTCTTGTACCACCTTCACGTCACTGCCTAACTCTAACAGCATGGTGGGGACAGCCAGGGAGGGCATGGGGAGAAGTGGGAAGAGAGCAGATGCAAAGTCAGGGCAAGCTAACTTGGTGATATCAGTTAAAGTCACTGATGTACTCTCTGGACTTGGATGTATCGCAACATCACTGCTGTAGGTTTCCAGTTTGTAAACATGAATAAAACTATTTGGCTACTTCAAAAGGCTATTGTTTGGACTGAAGTTTGCAATGTTGAAAATGTCAAGCTAAGTGTATTATTAAAACAAATGCCACACCACAAATGACTCAATCCTGCAATGCTCTGAAAGTTCCCAGGTTCCATCAGCACAACTGAAGTGCTTCAAAGTTGTTCCATCGTATTTCAGATCAAGTCTCTAAAGGAATATAATATGGAGCTCCTACATGGAGCTATATTTTATAAAAAAGAAATCCTTGACATCTTGTATTCTTTGCAGATGAAGGCCAAGTAAGCGTATCTTGTTAGAAACTTGACACCTTTTAAATTAATGAGCCTCAAACACAGTGGGAAGATTTGGTGTTAGCTGATTAATACAAAGAGTCTCTATCCTTCTCTCTATTAAATGTTTACTGACAACACAGAGAGCAGAGCACTCTCCTAATAATATACATGTCCCTCTTTTGACATCAGTGTTTAATTCCAACCAAGGATTACCGCTACTGCTCTACAGAGGAAGATCAGAACACAGTCTGTTCAGGGTGATTTTAGGGAAAGATTTTCTTGTTATTGACACATGGTTCTGATTAATTGAAGCTTCTCAAAAAAAAAAAAAAAAGGCAGAACAGCATTCCTAATGCCACCTTGTAAAACCAAACTATTTTTGGTTCTCTCTTTCTGTACTGTGATTTAATAAATCTCATTTTCTATCAAATTTTATGAGTTGGGAATTGCTATAATACTAGGACCACAATGACCTATTGTTGTTTGCTTGCTGTTTTTCTTAAATTTCACCGCAGTCTAAAATTAACAGATTGCTTTATCTGAAAATTGATTAAACTGGAAAAAAACCCACAACATTAAATGAAGTAAAAGCTCGGAAATGTAAGCAATTAAAAAATTTTACTGCTTTTTAAATTCACTCCCTGACACATTTTATATTTGTCTCATCTACTTTGTGTTCCCTTTCAGCCTAATCACATGGAAAACAATCCACTGTCTGCAGGGCATTAAAACCACCCATGCATTATGAGTGACTTCTTTTAGCTTTTGAAGAATCGTATTATATACCTGCTTCTAGATTTTCCTATAATAGCTGCCTTTCTGCTCACCACACCAAGGACTTATCATCTGTGTGTGTGTGCCTTTGC
>VZSZ01011516.1:198053-257516 GCA_013398815.1 Ibidorhyncha struthersii | reverse complement strand
GGGGGAGTATCCACCCAAACAGGTTAAAATACAGCATCATAAGCCAAACCAACACTTCACTGCTTGTCTTGTAAAGGCTGTGTGATACCTTTACAGTATCTGTCTCAGTGAAGTAATGGATGATTACAGAAGACATTCTATGCAGAAATCTTGGATAAGAATAGTACTTGAATGCACTTTCTCCTTATCTCTGAACCTGTTCATGAAAATGAATCATAGAATCATTAAATGAATAAGGAGTCAGCAGCTATAAATTCCTTCTATGTAAAAGATCTTTCAGGACCATCTATCACTTTCTCAAGGGCAACTTTTTTCCTTCTCCTCAAACTCATAAACTAAAATACCTAGTTTCCTCACATGAGTGCATGTCATCTTACTATGACTGTTTGCTAACTTAACTCCACAGCCAAACTGGCACAAGAAAGAATAGAGGAAAAAGTACTCTGTGCCCACTGCTAGTTACCTTGCAGCTTTCGGCACGCCAAGTATCCCAAAATCTCACAAAGACTGCTTGCACTTGTCAATCCTGACAGAGCTATGGCACCCACAAGTCTGAAGCCCTTCTGAGAAAAATGCTAGTAGATAGGACAGATGTAGAAATGTAATGAAATAATAGTGAACACATAACTCAATGACAATAATTAACATAATTTAAAATAAGAATATATTTTATTAGCTCTTACAAAAGTAGTAAAACTTTTAAATGAAGTTTTCCAAAAATACTATTTATGAGTAAGTGTTTTGACCTGCAAAACTTGAAAACCATCTGAAAACCAAACAATACTTTCCTCTTTGTCCAGCACTGCTAATAACACTGCCATGGTTTAAGCATGTTCACATTCTCTATTGTAATACTGTTTATATTCGTATAGAGAGGCATGTGATTTCTTTAGACCACAGTCTGATCTGAAATACCATCTTTTTTTAAAAACAAAACAAAACAAAACTTGACTTATTAGGGTTAGAAATTAAGTGACGGATTGTGCAGTATTGTCCTTTCTATTCTACTAAACATATTGAGTATTATTGTTGCAGCACTAAAAATTAAAGGCACTAAAACTGTGAAAAAATATTCTTTTTTTTTTATTATCAAGTATTTTCATACAGAATCATGAAAGTTTAGTACAAAATGTGTCTTGCTTGTCTGAAGAAGAGATCCCCTAAACTTCTCCATTAGTTTCTCAAATTTTTCCCTTCTTATAAGTGGGAAAAGCCTTTAGGTGTGTCAAATCCTCTTTCAAACACAGACTAAAAAAATTGTTTGCAGAAGTTTTGGCTCATTGGTTAGCAATAATGTTCCTTTTCTCTAAAACAGATTTAAATGGAAATCGTGTTTTAAAATTCCATTCATAAAGTACTGAGTCCAACTAGTCCACTAAAAAGCATTAGCAGTTGTTCTTTTCCATTATGAAAGACATATTTGTATTTATGTAACTTACAACGCGTCTGGCCACCTCATTAGTGAGTCCTAAATTAAGGAAACAGGGAACAACAGTGAGTTATTCAGTATTTATGAACCATTAGAAGTAGCACAGAAGACAGAAACTTCAAACTATACTACAAATAGTCACTACAATCAAGAACACTCACGTACAGCAAAGCTGACCCAAATCAGGGGGAAGAAAGTATGTGCTCTGTGTTCTCAGTTTCTCTTACACATGGCAGTAAGGTATCAGTTCTTCTCCATCACCTGCCTTCCAGCCTCTAGCTATTGCTTTTTCTGAAATTCTGAAGATGGCCCTGCCTGTTCCTAATCTAATGATTTCCTGATGAAGCTTTTGGCTTCCTTCTTTCTAATTCTAGTCCTTCAGAAATACCCCATTTTCTCTTGATTGTGTATCACCTCTGTTTATGACTATTTTCACTACTTCATTTAAGTCCTGTCGGACTGCTTAGACATCTAAAACTCTGTCATGCGCTTTCACTGAATCATTGATTTGTCCCTCGGTATGTTTTTTCCTCTTCCACTGATTCACATGAGAACTACGTTAGTTCGTGAGATCAGGTAGATAATAAAAAGGTTAATAACAAAATAAAAAACATACTTTTGTAACTGAACAGGATCTATTCTATGTACCATATTTAAAATATGTATATTGATTCCTAATATACAAATGGGAATCGAGGCCTCAGACTGAATGAGTGAGACTGGGGGGCAGGAAGTCAGAATAATTTCCTGATTCAAACAAAACTTGAAACCAACTTCCCTAGGGAACTTCCTTATTGGAGAAGTAATCTCCACTCAGCAAACGTTCCAGATTCAGTCACAGAAGAACTGGGAATGGCAGCGTATATTCTGCAGGCCTGGCAAAGAGCAACTGTACTGAAATTACTTTAGCCAAATCCAGTAAATCGGGATAAGTAAAGCTCTCATCTTGCTCTAACATCAGAACACTAGCCACAGCCATTGACATGCAGCGAAAGACGCAGTATTTCTCATCTATATGGAAAGCATCTCCCAGTCACGATTCAGCAGTAAGAATTTGCACAGCCAATCTGCTAATAAATTGAAGATACAATGTATTTTCTATAACATCTCCACAAGGCAATCTTTTGTGGACAAATGCAGGATGGTTAGCACCATGCTGTTTTCTTAGGCTGTGATTAAATCAACTGTCAGTACCTAGACATCATTTGATGCGAAGGTGTCTGGAGAGAAGGGCTAATTCTGCACAGCCATTCCGCACCACTGGAAGGTACTGAAGCTTGCAGTGACAGATAACTGCTGCTGAAAAGGAGCAGTAGCAAAAAGGAACGCAGTCTTGGAATCAAAGAGCAACTATTGACATTGTGTCGTGGAGCCAGTGAAAGGTAGTGATGTTTGCAGAATACGTAAGGGACCAAAACCAAGATGATGTCCTGGAACACCTTCAGTTCCTCAAGGCCTGACGAGAACAGTGCTCTCTCTACAGAGGAGTGGTTCACTGATGCCAAAGAAGCCCATGGGCAAAACCAAGGGAGCGGATACATGTTTGCATTACTTTACCCTGGCTTCTTTTGAATAAGTTAGTAAGGAGAAAGTTGAACGAGGGCCAGATTGAACGTTTCAGCGCAATGAACTTCAGCTAATTCAGTACAAAAAAATTTCATCTGTATCCAAGACAGTGCTAAATGGTCACACTGAGTTTCCAGATGCAAGAATGCCTATATAGTGAGGTTCATCTTTGGTTTTTTTTTTGTTTTTAAGACCAAGTACTAATCAGAAATGTATACCTGTCTAAGACAACAGATACCCTGCATTTATGAATTAGAGGGTGAAAGCTAACTGTCAGTCGAGTAGATGAATTAGGGCTTAATAATTCACACTAAGTTCTGTTGCAAAATATTAAGGTGGCTAGGTAAAAGCAGTACATTGCAATCTGAAGGAAAGGGGACACCCCTCTGAGGAAAGCCAAACACTCAAGAGCCTCCAAAGTAGTCAAAGGCGATGCACAATTACCACTGAACAGTGGAACCAAAAGATTACTCAATGACACCAAAGGGAAGGAAAGTGTGTACAGAGGTTGCACAGTAAGATAAGTCTGCAGAACAGTCATTAAAGATGACAGCTTGGACAGTTGTCATCATCTAACAGATAACGAAGGTTATAAGGGAGTCTGCTGCCAGAACACCCATAGTTAGAACAAACAGGGAGACATGGAATCCAGATGGAAAACTCTATTCTCGTGAGAGAGATTTGATCCAGGAAGTGGGGAAGTACTGAAGATGAACGCGTGATGGATTTTCCAGGTTTTTGGAGCATATTGGCATGAACTAAAGGGTACCATGCAGTAAGCAAACCAGCACAGCCACTGCCATTCTGCCTGAAAGCCCCTCGGACAAGACCATGAACACAGCAGGGAAAAGGAGCCTCAGACCATGACTAGATGTATTTTGAAGTACAAAGTCTAATGTGAAGTTGGGATACAATCCAAGATGGATCCTTGGAGCTTTTTTGCTTCTCTTTTCAAAGTCTGAGCTTAAAATCCTGATAAACAGAACACTTCCTTGATACACAGTTCTTCACTCAAATAAAACAAATGCAGGAAATGCCCATCTAGCTGGGTGTACGGCCTCAGCAGCGTGGATACAATCCGCAACAAGTAGGCTTGGATTACACCATACCCACACAGGAGTCAAAATAAACACTGTGGAAGACTTAAAATGAAGTTTGTTTTGTTTTGTTGTTAGTTGTTTTGGGTTTTGTTTTTTTAAAAAGCACCCACAGTATTTTGGATCAAAAGGGAACTAGAAATAACAAAACAACCAGGCAGTAAAAGAAAAATAGCTTTTCTAAAGGGCAGACTACAAAGGAGGTCAAAGAAAAAAAAAATCGTATTCAGGGAGACAATTGAGAGAAATGGGGTGGCACATCATGAATGCATCCCTACTATAACTGATAAGGACTCTTCAAAGTTTGGGCACACGCATACCCTGCAGTGTAAACATAAGCAGAGACATCTGATATAAAACTTCAACTATTCTGTCAGAGGTTAGAGCCATTTAAGAATCACAGTATGTTTAGCTCTTTATATATTACTGAGTATTAGATTGCAGTTGTTTTGATGTACACTCAACAATACCCCTCCAATTAACTAAAAATTGGTCAGTAGTGTTTGACTATATATCAAGTATGGCCATCAGAGGACTAGAAAACGTTTCTATCCGTGGAATGTTTCTAGCAGACAAGTGGAAGTGAAGAAACAAAAAGAATAAGCATAATGGGTCCCAACCCATCCTTAGGATTTCCTGCCCCATATTACTTGTAAATTAAATACCAGCTTTCTAGTTAATGAGGCAAAAGAAAGTCACAAGTTGTGTTTAACTTTAATTTAGCTTTATTTTCCAACACTCTTAATAAAATGTTCCAAAATCACATATTATATACCTTTATATCTATGTTTTTACGTACTTATAATTTCTCTTCAATTTCTAACTCCTTCTGTTAAAGGATATTGAATGTTTTCCTTTTTAGTTTGAGCACTCTAAACAGGATATAATTTTCTCATGCCACAAAAAGAAAAGAGCTCATGAGGAAACTGATGTTTAAAATAAGTTTCTCTTAGCGATTAGAAGGTATCAATTTAATAGGGAAGCATTTTGGATGATGTTTTTGTGAAAAAAAAAAAAAAAACAACAACAAAAAAAACAACAAAAAGAAACCCAAAACAAAAAAGGAGATTAGGCTCTTACAGGATGAAATGCTGTTTGCATTATATAGTTGTAGCTGACACTTTACCTTTCCTGTAGTTTCTCATCAGAGATCTGTAATTCTTCTTTTAAGTTTTGGTATCTATCTTCCCTTAACAATCTGGTACCATCATAGAGGGTCAGTTCTCTGTCATGTATTAATCTGTTTGAAAATAAAGAATAAGCTTTAACTAGCCTTTGATTGCTTTTTAAAATACTTGTATCAAGTAACACTTTTCTAAAAAGCTACCTCAGTCAACAAGGGTCAGAGTAAAAAGTTATACCAGTTTAAGATGCATCCAGGTGTGGAGGTAAAATAATATGAGTAAGTAAGCAGATTCAGTGCATAGTCAGTTAGTCAACTTAGTTTAAACAGATGTTGGAAGAAAATGAAAAATAAAAAATTCTGTTTTACCAGTAGAGTGTGCATACATGGCATGAAACAGCCATTTTGTTATACTTCTACCAAGTAATTTACTCCTGTTTTGTTTCTTTAAGCAATATATTTCAGTTGACTTTAATGATTAGCATACATACAGACCCAGCTTTTATTTTTTTAATGCAGAAGTTGATTAGATATAACGCATGCACAGAAGAAAAATCAGGAGGCAAAGCTAAACTGATTAAAAAGGGAAAAAACAGGCAAACGTATTTCTCTTTTCTGCCCTTCTGCGTCTATATATAATAAAAGCAGGCACAAAACGCTTTTACTACAATCTGCTTTTAAAGCTGGTGATGTCCTTAAAGTTTGCAAAAGGCAGTATAAGATGCAGGCACATGAAATAGCAGAAAAATTTCACCTGACAGTGTAGATTATTATTAACATAGTATTTGCTATTACTACTTCTGTCTGCCAAGTTTATTTTTTATTGAATTATGAAATAATGTTTAGAAAGAGTTCTTTGCAGTCAATATAAAGTATGCTGTTAGATGTAACTGTAATGATCACATTTTGTTTAGAAGCAGAATGCGAAGTATTTTAAACATTTTCTAGCATCTTGCATTTTCAAATCATTGCAGTAATATTACTAATTTTTAGATTTCATAAGTTTAGAGTAAAATCTAGCTCATTCTTCAATTCAGACTTACATTCTGTATTTACAAAGAGCTGAAATTTCCTGTATTATTATAGATTTACAAAGAACATGAAAAAATTGCTGCTGCTTTTAAGTATGTAAAGACTGAACATTACATATTCTATGAAAACTTCAGTGCTTAGCTTCATTTTTACAGTATTCTTGAAGTTATAAAGCCATATTCACCAGAGGAAGCTAATTTCTCAGTATGCATGCACTCAATAAACAGATCACGTGCACCCAACTTATCCGTGCTCACATTCTGACCTTTGAAGTACTGCTAACGTGCCAGGGTTAATTCGATGAATGCCATCAAGAATAACAAGCTTTCCTTCCAGGGCAGCAGTAACAAGTGGCGATGGTCTCCACGCAGTGTCTCCATTAGGAAGAGTATACCTTTGCTGTAGCAAATCTCTAGCCGTCATATCCTGTAAGTATCAATTCATCAGAAGAATGTATTTATACTCTGTTTTCTTCATCTACAAGTACATGCTTTCTCCTCAAAAAACCTGCATTGTTTTTCCTGAGAATATACCCAAAGAAGATTATCAGAAAATCTTCAATTAAAAAACCAAAGAGTATTAGAAATACACACACACACACACTATGTTAAACAGTCTTTGGAAGTTCTAGACTTGCCAATATCACCTCTTTGAAGCCAGAACAAAAGCCCTTTTTTCCCCCCCTTAAATGTAAAGCAAGCATATGACAACTTATACACAGCTTTGTGTACAGAAGGGGGCAGCAATTTACACCTGGAACAAACAAGAGTCATTTATTTCATACAGAAGTAGTCACCTAAAAGAGCAAAGATTTCGTCATTAATCTTGACACAAACCAGCACGACTTTCCACCTCTCGGCAGGAAAATGCAGTGGAAGCATTGGAGAATAAAGGACAGAGTAAGAAAAAAGCCAGTAACACACAAAATACCAAAAGTACATAACATATCACAAAATAATACTTAAAGGATAAATCAACACTGAAGGCAAAAATCTAGCATATCCTCCAGCACACATATTTTAGATGCTCCATTATAACAGGTAAGCACTAGAGCAACAAAGACATAATAGCCATTTTGTAACCTGGAAGATGAAATTCCTTCCCCAGGCTGTGCTGTGAACACAACTTAAACCTAAAATCAGATGAGAAAAATATTTTCTATTGTAGCTGTAGCTTTTGCATATGTCCTTTTCACAACTATAAAACCCTTTGAACTTTAAAGAATAAAAATAGAACACATTACGTCATATGCGCTGAATCATTTCCTCTTTTTACATTTCCTTAAAAGCCTTAAAATAACAGGACAAAGTCTGGTTCCTTCAGTGCTTCCACATTTGTATAATTTAAAGCCTCACATTCAAATCCACAAAACCAGACCGTATTTTTATTGTTGCATTTCTGTTTTTTTACTGCTGTGTTTGCTCTTTTCTATTTTATTAATGAATTAAACTAAAAGCAGAACGTAAAATATTTTTATCAAAGCCAGAGAAAAATGTGTCTTTAGGACTTGCAGCAGAAGTGTGCATTCAGTAGATAGTAAATTCTGTATAACTGAATATTTAACTAACACACCTTCTGACGATTCACCTCTAGAGGAATGAAACAAGGTACAATATGAATTGATCGGGAGCCTGGTATGCTATATAGAATGTCCACCTATAATGCAAAAACCACTTGAGAACCATGCATTAATTTTCTGGAGATAAAATCAAATGAGTATTTTGCTGCAAAATATTTTCTGAAATACAAACCGAATGTTTATATTGTAATTTAAATGGTTGAATGATATGCAATTTAGTGATGCATTAAAAAGAAGTATCATTCACTAAGACCTGCACAGTTTCTGTAAGGGATTTGTTTCATGGCTAAGGACCTGCCCAGTGATTTATTGTTTCTATTTACTTACTCTAAACCAATTTTTAATATATGGTATTAAAAATATACATTATAAGATATAGTGTTATAATACTCTAAATACTAAAAATCCCTCCCTTTGGAGGGGAGGTAATAGAAATATATGAATTAATTCTTTTCCCCCTTATTTTGGGCAAAGCAGTGGCAACGTTATATTGCCTTGTGAAACAAAATGCTTATTTTAATTTGTAATGGTCGTTGTAACTTACGTGTTTAATATTGTGTTGTTTATTTCCTAAAATATCTTGTATACAGGAAAAAAAGACGTTTAGGAGAGAAAAAAAGTAGGATAACTTCTATTTCACCCCCTTTAGCAGTTATAGCAATACAAGCCTCCAACCTAGCCATTTTCCATGGCTCGCAGTAATAATCATGTTCTTGGCAATTCTGAGGTGAAAAATCTATGTTTCCTGCTTTTCATGCCAATTTGGACTCATATTTTGTTAGTATTTCTCAAATAAAAAATTGGAAGGAATTTTTAAAGAAAAATTATGAGGTCATGTAAAAAAAAAGAAAAAGAAATCTTAGAAACAAAAACATCACAGTACACAAACACTAGTGATGTGCTTAAAAGACTGGTTTTGCTGGGGAAGAAAAGGAGCAAGTTGCTGGAAAACTGTTTTAACACCACTTTGAATATTGCTCCCANNNNCCCCCCCCCGAAACTCTGGGGGGAGAAAATGTTTTATTTTAAACAATTTAAACCAAAAGTTCCCTAACTACATTCCACAAAGAACTAGCTGGCTGCCGCTTCTCATTTGCTGTTGCTTAACTGCACTAAGAGACAACATAAAAACAAACCTTTTCTAATCAGGATGAGTTTCCTTTGTCAGCAATTTGCCTACATGGAATTACATATAATGAGAAATCCATATAATGATGTCAGATATCACAAGACGGGAATTGTTCTCTGAGCCAACTGTTAGTGTAAAAGATGATCAATGTGCTCAAAAGGTTTGGGAACCCTCGGTTTAGGTAAATTTGACTCTCATCTCACAACATAAAAGCTTTTAGAGGTTTTTTTTTCTGTGAAATCAATATAAAGAGCTATGCCTGTTCATACTATTCAAGCCCTTAAATCAACTTCAGATGGCAAGAAGGATGAAGCAAATATTAAAACTAAAAGTAAACATTATATATATAAAAATCTAAGAATTCATCACAGAGCTTGAAGAAAAACAGTGCTATTGCTTCAGACCAAGAATAAGTGCCCCACTACTTATTTTTGTGCCTGCAGAAATTACTGGAAAATAAAAATGAACCATAGGATAAATAAAAGCCTCCTTAATTTTAGAAATGGATTTAGGACAATATGATGTCTCTCTCAAAACATCAAAAAGGACACTTTTTTGAACCAAAGTAGAAAAATCTGATAAATTTACAGCATTATCAAACTTCTCAGCCTTCATTGCTGAATTACTGTATGAATTAATACATTTAACATTTGTATGGTCAGTAAATTATCCTATTATTTCGCTATGCAAAGCCCTTGATGTGTTATTACATATTTTAAGAAAACCAAATGCATTCTTAGAAGTTATCAGAACATGTATAGCTGAGCTACATTCAATCATTTTTTTTTATACACTGCTTCCAGTAAAAAATTTTGAGATTATGTAGGACATTGTACATAGGAATTATCTATACATATACACGTGTATCTTACGTAGACTTGTCTATGCAGGAATTTATAGTGAACAATGAGCTCACAAACAGTCATTTATTTGCCTTAGCGATACTGTTCATTATCACCAAAAAGCCTCTCTATAAAAACCCTCTGCCCTTTGAACTTGATCAAACCCTGGTGAAACCAAAGGAAAGGCTCGCTGCAGTGCGAAATACTTCAAACCCTTGGCCTAGATTTTATTTCTGTAGGAATTACAGATCCCTCCGAAAGAAAGATGTTTACTGAGTACCCAATTTGTCAACTCTTTTCATGTGTCTCCAAAAAGGAAGTCTTCTGCTCCTATCCAGCGAAGCCATACTAATTAAAAGTAGGATGTTGAAAAACAGTGGCCATGTTTTTAACCAAATAATTGCCTAACTTTGCTGGCGAGTACCCAATACCGTATTACGTGCAACAAAACAAGGGGTAGGGCGTGTCTGTCCTTAAGCAGGTTGTCAAGTTGCAAAAGGTTTTTTCCTGGGATGATTTAAAAATATGTTCACGATGACAAGTGCAGAGAGAAGTATGCATGCTAGATGGACACATTCAGTTCTGGATCAGAAACTACACACATAGCTCAATATATCACTGTACTGATCTAATAGGCGCTGCTGGGAATCCAGGTATATTACTATAAACAAAACATTGCGTTGATGAGGCTATGTAGCTTTGGAACCCAAATCTGTTAGCACCTGGCAACGTTAAAGCGTAAGAAAAGGGCACAAGTCATCTGTCTGACTCCATCCATGCAGGCACAATTTCAGAGTCTGTGCCTTTATCAGCTGAAGCCACATAGGGGGAAGGAAAGGCAGCGGGATCCTGTCTGGGGAGGTTCTCAGCCATGCAGGAAAACATAAAATGGACTGACTTTTTTTTTTCATCATCGGTAATATTTGTCTTTTCCATTTTCTCTCACTTTTTGTCTGTTTCAACCCTTCAACCTCACCACCCATTTCTGTCAGTCTCTCTCTCTCCCCACGTGCCACTGCACTGCCAAATCAGCTGCCACCGCAATTTCTTCCTTTGGAGGTCTCCGTGCTGCCTGGGAAAAATTTAAATAAGCAAAGGGATGGAAGGAAGACCAATATATTGCATTAAATCTGATGTTAATGTTCCCCTGCAGCACTGCCAGTTATCACTTAAAACTGTAAATCCTGGTGTATTTCGACTCACAAGGTCATGGGAGACTCTTGACTTCTTATTTTATTTGAGAGTGTTTTCATTCCTCAAGGTTATGGAGAAGAAGAAAAACGTTACATGTTTGATCCCTACTATGAAAAGCTAGCAAATTAATTAATTCTACTTTTTAATCTTGTAATTTTTCAGTTCATGTCATGAGGTTAGAGGGTATCAAGATCTAAGACTGACAATTCTTTCCAAACTTGTACTAAGTGACCACTGGCTATGGTAGATCTCTGTTAAGCATGACACATCTCGGGGTTTGCAAAAAAACCCTCTAGTGCTGTGACAAAGCCTGAAGCACTGTTTGGATGAAATCAAAGGAAAAAACCCTAAGTGTACAGCAGCCCCACTGTGCCATGTTTACCATACTCCAACACAACTGACAACTCCAAAACCTTTATTCCCTTACTATTCTGCACATCCAACCTTCCTGGAACCATTACTACTACTTCTATGTTAATCTTTTTAAATACAAACTTCACATTTTACTCAGTAAAAACATTCACTCTGCCCTTACTTTTTCAATTTCTGTAAATTTATTCCTCCAACTCATGAAAAATGCAGCTACAACAATAAGCTCCCTGTCACCACCTCCAAAGCCCATGGACGCCCTTATGATTTCTCCGGTTCTTCCTTCTTGACATTTTACCCCATGACTGACATTCTAAGGCAAATATGTCAACTGCCTCTGCACCTCACAAACAGAGTTAATGCACATTTCTCACCAAATTCATCTTTAAAGCCACCATCTGTACTAAGACACAACATAAATAAATTAGCAACAATTAGGCTAAGGGCAGAAGAAGATTACTGTCTGTTATAGCACCTCTGACTAATGAAGTTAATATTCATTGAATGTAATATGTATATATTTCATTTAAACACCAGCCCTCATTTTATATTTCTAGAATGCAACATTTTTGAACATGGAACCTTATCTTCTAATCTCTACTGCAACACAGTCCCACCAGAACTAAACAGAAATGTAAAAAAAGAAAAGGCAAAGAATCTATAATATTGATTTTTGTTCCACCTGTTATGCACCAGAAAAAATAAACATGTAAGAGAATATTAGGTGACCTTGACAGAAGAAACACACACCAAAAAAAAAAAAACCCAAACAAAAATGAACAAACAAAACAAACGACAACAAAAAACACTACAAAAACACACAAACAAAAAATCAAACCAAACAAACAACGAGAACAAAAAAAACAAGCAAACCCCCCCCCCCCAAAAAAAAAAACACCAAAAAAGAGAAGAAAGATTAAGCCTATGGAACATGAGAAATTACTTTACAAAAATTCCCCAGAAACATAACACCAATTATGTATTCTCAATACGATAAAGAAAATACCTTTCGTACTACTAAAAAAAAGTCTTGATAATGCAGAATTCCATTATAAGATTAAACAGCATACGGACAAACCAAAAAAAAAAAAAAAAAGACAGAGGCATTCAACATACATGAATTACAAGTGATCACCATTCTGACCTATAGACAGGAAACATACTTCAAAAGGGGGAAAAAAAATCCAAAAAGGAGAAGACAAAAAAGACAAAGTTTTTTTTATGACACTCAGTCATGCCAAATCACAGAATGAGTCGTCAATTCTCTGCAGCTAGGAGAAAGACCACTGTATTAAACTATTCTCCTTACATTTTATTTAGATTACCTCTCTTTCACATTCACAATGAAGTCAATAAAATCAAGGAAAGCTGTATCAGGGCTTGTTTATATGTAATAACATTGTACTATCTATACTGCTGCACAGTACTCCCTCTGTTTAGACCTGCAATAAGACGACATTTCAGATGAGTATTCTAACAGAGAGAGGAAAAAATGCTCTATAAGGACCAGAAAGCTTTACTATCTTTGATGTTTGCTATCCTTTATTTTTTTAACCCATATCAGTGATTTTAAAAGCTGCAGCTGCATGTGAACATATCTGCAGCTTTAAAAATCACTGAGAGAGAGAAATGTACACAAAGAATCAGCATCTGTGTATTATATTTTGGATCACATTTAAAGCATGATCATCAGCAGACAGTTTACTTACCTGGTACAGCATGATAGGTTCTATGCTGTATCCCAGTATATCAGCAAACTCCTTAGCAATAACTGTTTTGCCGCAGCCCTAAAAAGTTGAAAAATAAGAACTAGATTACATTCTAAGGAACACGGGGAAGGAGGGAGAAAAGACATTTAAGTGCTTACTTTTCCTCCAATTAAACACATATCTTTAACCATATGGGACTGCATCATTTCTGCCAACAATTGATTATGGCTGGAAGTCCTTATGAAAGTGTCTGATCGAGGATGCTTTTTTAACAGCCCAGTCCCAGCTGGAACCTATAAGAGAAAAAAAAAACAGCTAAATAAGCTATACTGTGATAACTCTAGGTTTTGTGCGGACTGGGTTATGCTTCTCCAAAACTACTGTAATATTTTGCTGATGACTGTCATCCATCAAACCTTAATCTTTAATTTAAAAAACATTAAATCATATAATTTCTAATAGACATCCTCGCGTCACACCTCCATCACCCACGCTTCATGAAAAAAAAAATAAAATATCAAAATGTGAACCAATTCAATTACAGCATTGAGGTCTGCAAAGAACTTGAGGCTGTTCATGTTAGAAATAAAATACAGAAATCACCAATATTTATTGCTCAGAGAAACATGGAAGACAAAGAGCAATTTGTACTGCGAAAATCTGAAAGTGCTACTTTGACCAGAACTTTGGAGAGTTTCAATCATTCCCCACGTTAAGGCACCTGCTATACTTCCACTTCCCATTCTAAATTGGGAACCGTTTTGTCTGTAACTACTTATGCCCTCCTGCTCCCAAAGAGACATTCTGCAGATGTATTTTCAGAAGGTATCACCTACACATCAAATGAAAGTAAAAATCTTCCCCTCAGAAAGATTTGAATCAGGTCCCTAAAGACTCACCTCTGTCTGACAAATTCCTATTTGTTGCTGTTCCCCTTTTCACTTTGTCACAGTACAAACTCTCTGAGGATATTCTTCACTGACAGCATCCCTGCTGAGAAGTACTTGGGGGTACTGGTGGATGAAAAGCTGGACATGAGCTGACAATGTGCGCTCACAGGCCAGAAAGCCAACCATATCCTGGGCTGCATCAAAAGGAGTGTAGCCAGCAGGTCCAGAGAGGTGATTCCCCTCCTCTACTCCACCCTGGTGAGACCCCACCTGGAGTACTACATCCAGCTCTGGGGTTCTCAGCACAGGAAACACAAGGACCTATTGTAGTGGGTCCAGAGGAAGGCCACAAAAAAGATCCGTGGCTTGTAGCACCTCTCCTATGAAGACAGGCTGAGAGAGCTGGGGAAGAGAAGGCTCCAGGGAGACCTTATTGTGGCCTTTCAGGACATAAAGGGGGCCTACAGGAAAGATGGTGACAAATTTTTTAGCAGGGCCTGTTGCTATAGGACAAGGTGTAATGGCTTTAAACTAACAGAGGGAAGATTTCTACTAGATGTAAGGAAGAAATGTTTTATGATGAGGCTGGTGAAACACTGGAACAGGTTGCCCAGAGAGGTTGTAGATGCCCCATCCCCGGAAACATTCAAGGTCAGGTTGGACAGGGCTCTGAGCAACCTGGTCTACTTGAAGATGTCCCTGCTCACTGCAGGGGAGGTTGGACTAGATGACCTTTAAAGGTCTCTTCCTACCCAAACTATTCTATGATTCTATGATTCACCAATGTTATTATGATCTCTCTCTGACTCCCACTAATTCACCTTCTTTACAGATTCTCTAGACTCTCCAAATTCGACATTAACTTCAAATTCTCAGATCAGCATCTGTTTCCTGGATAAGGCCTTATTTCACCACCTAGCAGGTCATAAACTTCATTGGAAGAAACTCAAACTAATCATATTTGATGTGATTACTTTTGTTCCAATTTCCCAACATCCTGTGTCGGAACATTACCAAGCACTCATTAGATTTTATTTGAAGTGTAGACAAAGACAGACTATTGTTTTTATTAAAAGAAAAAGGGAAAGCAGCACCAAAAGCATCACAAGTACTCTCTGTTATTCTAATCCAATAAGAAAAATACTAAATTTAGAGGCTTTTCTTTCATCCGTTCTTTAGCATTTTTTTTAACACAAGAAACTTAAATGAATCACATGTAGACAAGTATGAGTTTATCTAGAAATAAAATCTCGTGTATCCATAATCTAACATTCCAGTATCTAAATGTTTTTCTAATAAATATCATGTCTTACACTACCAAAAAATATTCAATGCAAATAAATTTTAGTATCAAGTGTAAGCGAGATGAAAAGAAGTTAATGATATCTAAAAACATATATAGTTTGATGAATATATAAATTCATACCTGGAATGTCACTTCTTTTTCACCAATCTGGACAGTTACATCAGCCTTGAAGGGTTTGTTTCCATGTCCACTTTCTACTTTTGTAATCCTTCTGGGAAGCAAGTGGCTTGCTGAGTCTTGAAGCTCAAAACGCTGTAGAATTGGGAGGTGGGGAAAATTAATTATTAAATACATCTTTCTGTTTTTTTTTAAAACTGTTCCTTCTGAAAACAAGGCCAGAAGCATATTCAAGATTAATTGCTTGTGAAGTCCTAAATCCATTTACTTCAACTTTTACTTCACATACCTGTGTTCACATTCTCAATGAACCATATATTTTACATTTAAAACCGAAGCAAAAAGATCGTATACCATCTACTTATTCTGACTGTATTGATAGATGTAAAGTGAAAATGTCATATGGTGACTTTGCCAAGTCTTAGCCTGACAGACCAAAATAATAAGAGAAACAGATGATAGCCTTTAGCACATGTAATAATAGATCACCTATCTCTGCAGGTCATTCTAACCAATTGCAGCTTTAAACATCTGGCTACCAATAAAAACAGCCATCAAACATTATGTTTACTTAGCTCCACAGCCTTATCATACAATGAAAATTGAGGACAACCTGTACAAATTAAGCCTTCAGCATGCTCTGGCTATATCAAGGACAAAAACCAGGACGTTTGTCTTCCCAATCCTTTTTTGAGTGTTACTCTCTATTTTATGCTCTATATGGAAAGCATGCAAACCATTTTAAAAAATCCTGTAAAAAGTCTATTTCGTTGGAGAAGGCGAAGTCATATCGGGGGGGCTCATGCACAAAAAAGCCACTAACTGAAATTACTAAAATCACAGAGCCATTTTATTCAACAGAGTGAAAGCTGAGTACACAAGAGAAAAAGGAGTATTATGCAGCTCCTTAGAATTCTTAGAAAAAAGGTTTTTTTAACAGATGTCACAAATGTAAAATAGTTCTTAAAAAGCATCTAGCTTTATTACTGCTAGGATTCACAGCATCACCTATTAAAGTTTAGAAAGAAAACTGAGATGCCTTCATACAAATACTTTGGCTCTTCATCACTTTGTAAATTCCCATGCTGGAACAAAACCCTACAAAAAATTTCATGTTTAAACATGAATTTAAGACAAATGTGCTTTAGTCAAGGACTGCACCAAATTATATTCTTATTATAACAGCTGAGTCTACTTCAGATACCATTAAACGTTGAAACAACAGAGGACAGGAGCGCCTACTGAGTAGTATCTCAAACTATGATTCTAAGAAATGCTCCAACTACAATTCTGTGAAACGAACTACAGATGTTCTCACTCTCATGTTCATTAGCAAACTGTAATATTCTTACTAAGTCAATGGCATTTTGGATAGGGCCAAAGCTGCTCATACACAAAACTGCAAACTGTTTGTACACTAAAATCCCTTACTCAGATACCAACAGAAGAAAATAACTATGAGCAAGCAAGAAGGTTATCTACACCAGCAGCCTCTGTATCAAACAAGGAAGATTTGGAGACAGCGGCAGCCCACCTGGTACGTAAAGGTCTTGGGAGTTTAAAATTTTTAAGGTGTTTTCTGGTTTGTTTTGTGTTCCTCCCCCCCCCATTGTTGTGGGTCCTAGAACCCAAATTAGGACAGTGAAAGAAGACTGTCTATCTCTGTGCAGATCCTTACTTGAATTTATATAACTTGAATTCATCTAACTGCATTTGTACAATTTGAATTCATCACATGTAAGCACAGAGATGCTGCTGAACTGAATAATTTAGTAATTAAACAAGTTACCATGCTTATACCTCGAGAGAAGCAGCAAACAAAAGAACTGTGGCTTTAAGAGTAAGATCTCCTTGATGCTGTTCTTCATTTAGAATTATGATAGCTATATATGGAATCAGAGAGTGGCATGAAATGGATGTACAACCCATTAAACATACTTCTGCCCGAGCCAGAAGCAACTTCCTCTATACAAAGTCCAAGTTGGTAACTGCAAAGGAAAAAAAAATATTTGTGGCGTGGAAGGACAACTATTGAGCACATTCAGTATCAGAAAGTTTGGGAGATACTTGGAGAGACAGAAGTGGGCAGCCTCATTGACTCAGACTCAAGAGGAAAGAAAAAAGGAAAGACTAGCCACCAAAACCAAGGGAGGAGGTTGGCAGTCCATAATCATCAGGACACATTCTGCATGCCTAGAAACACATGAGAAAAGGCAAACTGTAAAAATTAGAAAAAAGGAAGAAGAGGAATCCTGACCACTCCAAAGTATCTAATGATCAGTAATGTCTCCGCATGGAAACTGCAAATAATATGCTGATGATCAGGTTGGTCAAAGGAACAGAGAGCTTAAATGAGACGTATTTGCAGATAACCACTCTGCTGAACCCACAAGACAGCTAAGCTATCCAAAAGAGGCACCCAAAGGCAACTGCTCTTTCTTGAAGATTCTCTGCATGCGAAGGAAAGAGAATTTTTCAAGAAACAAGAGGACTGAACTGCTTCACAAGAGGCAAAATATGAACTGGAAGTGCAAGATGGGATGGATAGATGAAGTCTGAAGGATAGACTCTGCTGTACATGGTGTGTATTGGTGCTAAGAGCATTCATTAATGCAAAACCCCAAAGATTATAAATTACTTTGAGGGGAATGAAAGAGAAACAAATCCTTCCTTAGACCAAAATTTGCAACAGAAATATCTTAGAAGTGAACAGAATTGTCTGGACAGGAAAGAATACTCCAGTTTTCTGAACTATTAGCCTGGTCTCTATAAGAGTGCCTATGTAGTCTGAAGATTCCCTACCACGAGGCAGGGAAATAGTTTTCAAGGAGGAGTTCAGCTAAGATTAAAGTGGGCACGCAAATAATACAAAAATGAGTCAAAGGGAACAAACACGCTTTTATTTGATATAAGATCAAGACAGTAAACATAGAATTAATCAATGAAAAAAAAATGAAGAAAAATTCTAGAAGGGTCTTGGAGCAAAGTTGCATAGTAGGCTGACAGGGGCTTGCTCGTTTATTAAGACAATTCTGATCTATATGTTGTTTCTACAAACTGATGGGAAGATACTCTTGATTAGAAGGTTAAAAAAAGCCAGTGGGTTTTTCCAACACTGGGAAAAAAAGGCACACAAAAGGCATGTGAGAATTAAAAAAGCAAAATCTTTGATGAATCTGAAGTAAAACACTAAAAGCTTACGGAACAATGAATAAGTAAGTATAGAACAGTTAGAATCTCTTATGAGCCACCAAACTCAGCCTAAATGAAGATGCCCAGTTTTATAAATGCCTATCAATAGTACACAGGAAAGAAAACTTTAATACAATGGGAGACATATGTGCTTAAGCTTATTGTTTGGGAATGTTTAACTGGAGGCTGTTCTCCTTGAAAGCAGTGATTTCTCTTTATCTAAATCTTCTAGAGAAGAAGCTTAAATAACTTTTTATTTCATTTTTATGATCATATTTCTTATGTTCATCTGTCAGTCATAATTTGTCATGACAATATTTCATGCCACTACAGAATAATTTTAAAGGCCATAATTCATATTTTCCTTTGCAAGATCTTCTAAATTTAAGATCTTCTTCAAGAATTAGAATATAAATTGATACAGTTTCCAAAGTGCAGAAACTTCAAATCAGGGTACATAAAGGCACATCATTCTCAAGTTTACATTGGTACTTCTGTCCTGTCTGTTGCTGCTGATGAACACTGCAAACTGTAGCCCTTTTACAAATGTTCTGTATGACAAGCAACTCTCAAGATCACTGCTGATGCTGGATTAGCGTGCAACCCATAAACACTTTTTTCAATGCGGATCAGTTTGACAAAAGGAGCCACATTTGCATCAAATGAAAAAGTTGGTTGGTAGAAAGAGTTAAGCCTAAAATAGGTTTTAACTCCAAATAGATCCACTTAACAAGAGATTTGCATTTCAAAGTATTTTTACACATCCAAGACTAACACTGTAACAAACTACTTTCACTCACAGGAAAGGTCTAAGTCAATATTTCACATTAATTCATTATTGAGGATAAGAATTACGAGGAATACCTAGGTCTTGGTGGAGTCTCAGTGAGGAAGGAGGCACATAAGGAAAACATTTACCCAATTTGAAGATCCTGTTTGGGAAGACAGTGGCTGAAGAATACGATCTCTTCAAGAAATATGCGCAGGGTCTAGCCGCTGCCAAAACCAGCTGTTTAGCCTAACCAATGGCTACCTCACTGCTCAGCTCTGACAGCTAACTGGAAGGAAAGACATCCTGAAATTAAGATATGTTATCAGCTAGATTACTACTTCCCCATATCTGTCTCCAAGTCTGATGCCTAAACTTTACATTTTATTACATGAAATTTGGTTTTATTTTCTTTAAATGTTACCTGATGTTAAGAAGTGATTCAGTTCACACACATTAACCCATCAATTGCAAATATATTTGAAGTATTTATTTTTTCAACTCTCAGTACCTCCCAGTTAATATTAGTATTTTCTAACTGTATCACACAGAGAGAAGTATTCAGTGGCCAATACCAGCTGGACGTTCTTTGGAAATCTGTAGGAAGGTAGAGTAAGAAATCACCTTGCTTCTGCCAGACTCCTTTCCCTCACATTTCTTATCAAATGGAAAGAAAAATAATTTCTTATCCATATTTAAAACAGTTCTGGCACTGCTATTACTAAAATATCATTATAAACAGAAGTTCCTCAGTACAAGCAGTTATTTTCTATATTTCTTAAGGTTCGTTGCTTAACAAGATTTGCTGTGTGCAAATAGAATAAAATACCAAATGAGATTATATGTACTTGTTGATATAATGGGACAAGTTCATATAAGTAGTGATGAGGAACACAATAAAAAAAAGGAAAATGAACACAGAAAAATGTAAATTATATGGAAGTATTTAAAAGTAGACGATCATTGAGAAGATTTTACTAGTCAAATCAACCTGCCTTACACAGGAAGCCAAAGCATGCACAACACAGAAAATTAAATACAAGAAATGGAAAATGGAGGAAGCTGATGGTACTGAACATAAGGACATTCACCATCTATAACTGATAGGGGAAACAAAACGACACAAAGGATTTAAAATAAAGGCATATTAAGAACAGAAGTGACTGTTACTGCTCTGCTAACCGATAGAAGTCTGTATTTCCACCCCGACCATGGTTCTTACAGGCAACTTCAGTGACCCTGACATGTGGTGGAAGGGCAACTCAGCGTGACACAATCAATCTAGATTTCTGAGGCTGCCTGGAATAGCATCTCAACCCAGGCATTGCACTGGCTAGGCAGGGGTGGATGCAGGGACAGGTCCTGCTATTCACAAACATGGAGCAACTTGTTGTGGATGTGGTAATCAAGGACAGCCTTGGCTGTAGCAACCATGAAATAATGGAGTACAAAATCCTGAAGAGGAGTGATGAAGTCAAGTAATACTGACTACAGATCCTGGATTTTAGGCAAGATTGGCTTATTCAGAGAAGTCATAGGTAGGACCCTACAGGAGGCAGCTTTGAAGGTTCATGAAAGCTAGCACGTCATTAAGGACAACCTCCTTCAAATGCAAGGACTGTCTATCCCAAAATTCAGGAAGACAAGTAGGAGATCAGCCCGGTTAAAAAGAGAATACAGGACTGAACTGCAATGCAAAAAGGCAGTATACGGGAGGTGGCAGCAGGGATGGGCTACAAACATTTCCCTGACACACAGGCTTGGTTTTAGGAAAAACAAAAATTCACTAGCTACAAAGATGGTTATTTCCTAATATGCATGTACAAATAACTTTTAATTTTCAGGACTGAAACAGCTAGGTAAGGTGCTCTAGGTCATGAACACTAATTTTCAAAAACATACATAATCCTAGAACATATTCAAAAATGAAAGATGGCACTGTACTGAAGTTTTAAAAGGATAAATGGAATAATCCAGCATAATTATAGGTTTTATAAGCTATTATTAAACATGGACAAAACAACAAAGCAGATCTGACCAATAACAAGCAACCGATGGCTAACACTGACTAAAACCAGAGACTAGTAGAATCATGCTATACTGAATGTATTTTGTGCATGTGATCTCTATTGTCATTTTAGTATCTCCTCTTAAAAGTCAAATGCCAGAGGTATTTTTTAAGCATTTGACTACCTTAATCATATAAGTAGCTACTTTCATGTTAATTAACCACTTACATAATTAGGGTTTTTCTGTAGTCTTGAACAGAAGACTAAATACTCTACAGAACTTAGAGGTTTCAGCTTTCCCTATACTGAAATCTACTAGCTTATGAAGTTTGGTTTTTTAAATACTGTTTTAGCATCAGCAATAATGTAGCCATTTAGTTTACTTCAGAATTTGTTGAGTTTTTTTACAGAAGTAGTGAAGTAACATTAGTCAAAACTACTGTCATAATCCATCGCTCCCTGGAATTCTAATATATACGGGCAATACTTACTTTTAACGCATCTTTGACTGCAGTCCTGCCTTCCTTTCCAAGGAAAACATTATAGGGGTAAAGCCGGTCAATAACATGCTGGACTGACATCATAGGAAAGGAATCCTAATTCAAATTAAAAAAATACAAATTTAAAAAATGACTGGTTCATTCTGTCATTACCTACTAACCTGAAAATGCTATCTAGCACTGAACTTAAAATAAAATTGAAGGGCAATATACAAATGACCACTATCTGCAGTATTCAATCAAATGTCAAAACAGGCATTTCTCACATGCAATTCATTATCATATAAATGTCTAAAGTAGATGAGAAGAACTATGCCCTAAAAATTACTTTATTTCCTGTGCATAAATGGAAGCTACAGTGACTGGCTCAGATACTTAAAGACATTTATGGTTAGGAGAGACAAATCCCACCACAGATAACTGAGTTTCACAGTACTACTAGAAAAGAATCAATATGACAAGAAATCTATATTATGTTGATGATCTACTCATTCACAGCAATTTCTAGTATTTAGTTTTGATTCTATTACATTGTACAGATTCTACTTAACAAATCAATTCCTAGAAATTTCTGAACAGTTTGATCAAAACTGTTTTGTTTTGAAATGAGTTACTAAATATGTTTGCACTTCCTACAAAAAATTGAAAACTTTTTTTTTAATATCTCCTTGTTAGTTGCAAGTACTAACTCTTTTGTCCCTGAACTAGACAAAGATTCGACTACTTTGCCTCAGTAATAGAGAAAGAAATGGAAGTGTGTTTAGGAATACTCAAGAAACATGTATAAATCCTTTCATGGTGGAAAAAAGTATTTCAGCTCCCCTAAAGTAATATTTGATTGTTTGTTTTACAAAAGACTTGCACATTTTTAAGGGCTGCTTATGTGTAACACTAGTGAAAAACAGTCAGTGGACTGGCATTACTTTTTTAAGCCTTCATCAGAGTAAGTAAATAATGTAATTCAAATAAAATCAACTGATTTTCAGTTATACACTTGGATTTACATAGGCACTCAACTGAAAGAAGAGTTGCTTAGAAATGAAATCAGGAGATGCATATTTTATGAAATGCATAATTCAATTCATATGTATAATCAGTAATACTATTTATAATGTTCCATATTAAAAAAAGATCAGTAAAAATAAACCATTTAAGGCACTGTAGTAAATGTACTGCTTAAAGGATGAGGGAGCCTTTTATTGCATTTTAAAAGCCCTCTGTCTATATATAAAGACATAACATATAATTTGTCCACATTATCTCAAATTAATAATAATTACAATGGCGAGTATGAAATTAGCCTCTTCAGAGCAGCACCCTATAAAAAATTCTCCCTTTCAGCAGGCAGGAGTTTTCAACCTAAGAAATACATTTTGGGACTGTGTGGATCCATGATAGAAGATAAGAAGCCAGTCATTACAATGCATTCCCTCCACACTTTTAAACGGTTAAATCAACCAAGCTAGAAGGAGAGGATGGCAGCGGCCCAGCATGTGAAGGGAAAATGCTATAGCTAGAATCATTGAGAACAGTCAGCTTAGAAAACCAAGTGATTAAAACTAATTCTAAAAGGAACAGTTCTCGTCTACCTAAAAAAGACACTGACATACAATGATAACACTTCACATTCTCTAATGTAAAATAAAATGCTTCCTTCATTCCATAGTTTAGATAATAGCGTAGGGCTCATTTTCTTTCCATTACTCTGAAAGCCATCTGGCATTCATTTAAAAATATTTTTTCACTACAGGGCTCAAAGAATAAAGTTGCAATTTATTTTAAAATCCAACATGTATTTCTTTCCTAAAGCCCTCCAAATACTGTTTCATTTCTCTGAACTTGAATTTTAATCAATTCTTAACATCTGATGTAGTATCACTAATTCAGAAAAAAAATATGCTTGCAAGTATCCTGCACAACTGAGAGGACTGAGGACCACAGTAACACAAGGAATTGGTACGTTTTAACATATAGAACCCAATGAAATATGTAGAAGTAATCTGCCACCGTGCAGTACCATAGCACAGGAGACATGACAGGGAATTATCCTGAGTCCTTTCTGCAGACACCTGCACCTTGGAGAGAGGGTTTGAGAAGCTGTCCTGCTATTTTACCCTCCTGGGTTGACCGTATCTTCCCGCATGCAAAAGGGTACTAACCCCTCTCTCTCTTTACACAGATCTCATCTCCCTGACTTCCTTCAGGAGGCACCTTCTGGTTTTACTTTGACTCTTTACCAGGTAATTACATAGTCCAAGAGACAAAAGCCTGTCAGGGAAAGCAGAAAGACTGACACAACTTTAGTCCTGACCTGCCTGATCTGCCACTGTGAACTCAGCAAATGTACAGTTGTTATATTTCCCTACGGACTGTAGCTGTCAGGAAGTATTGCATCTTGAAGTTTGCACAACCTACATCTCCAGGTAACCCCCTATGTCTATGTTTATTCTAAATCCACCAGCCAACCCAAAGACCTAATGTAGACTTCAACTCATACAACTCAACTGTCTCCTATACCCACATTTGAATAGTTGCTTTGGGCCCTTTTAGGTGTCAATGGAGAGTAATAGGTGTCTTTGTAATGCAATCAATCTGATTTACATGCATACCATTAAGTCAGAAGCACTTTCAGGCTGTGACTTTTATTTCTCTCCACTGACAACCTCAGTGTCATCAGGTAAACTGTAGATGGCCCTGAAGTCAGGTAAGACGATTTAGCAGAATAAAAAACATTATTTTGAGCACTAAGATACATTTAATCACATCACCATTATTAGGTCATGGCATACTTTGTCCTTCAGTATTATGCTATATACTTGGTTAAAGTACTATCCAGAGACACCTGACTGGGGCTCTTCTCCCTCAAATCATCCTTAATTTTGGGGGGGTTATTTTTCAAATGTTCATGTTAATCTTATTCTAACAACACGAATAATCCAGATCTAAATTTGAGAAAATTTAAGCCCATACAGTTTCACGGCACAAGTGTATGCACATACCAAAATCTGAACTGCAGCTGATAAGCTGTCTAACGGAAAATCTGGAAGTCCCAATGTAGAAGATTCTTGAGAGCAGAGAGTTGTAGCAAAAGACAGGAGCTGAGAAATTCTGCAGAGGAAAAAGTAATTACAGAGTTTTATACATGCCATCTATATTTAAAATACTAGAGCCTAAAAAGTTAAATACAGTATAAGATGCTGAAACTATTTCTGAGCACAAATAAGTAAGGTGTGATTGAAGTTCTAAAGCATTAAGGATTCATTATATGAAGGCTGCATATGAAAAGCTGTGTGAGCATACACCCACACATATTAAAAAACTTCTTCAGTTCTGGTTTCTATGCAGTGAGAAAAGATATAAAAATAGCAAGGAATCCTGAAAGGACACCGCTTTTCTTCATTCATTCCATTTTTATTTTTTTTAATTATGAAAAATTACCTCTCTGTGGAAATGTTTGATCCAATTGAATATAATAGCTGAAGATGGTCCTGAAAATAGAACATAAAATAACAGACTAAATTAATTTTGGGATCATACTGTGGGTCACAGCTCATGATGTATGAGGCATTTTCTACTTTTCCCTCTAATTTAGACATGTGGAGTCTACTCGCTCCTTGAGAACGAATTACTTTTATTTTATTAAAAAAAAAAAAATATTATCAAATCTTTCTTTTAGGGCTATATTGTTTTATGGAAATTATTTTTCTGCTGTAGCATTCCTTGTCAACTCTAAGCCTGCTTTTCAGGAACCTGTTAGGCCCCAGTATGAAAAATACCCTTTAAGATAAATTTATTACTCAAGGATTCTCTTCAGAGGTGAGATAAGTAAAACATAACATCAAAATATTAGCTCTACTCAGTACAGATTCTCCAAGTCTTCTGCTAGGACACTTACCTTAAAGGGCAGATGATAAACATCTCTAGCTTGAAATCGAGAGCGAAGAGGTGGATCCAAAGGGTTACCAGAGTATTTAGGTACCGGCAGGCCCAAAGCTATCACTCGAAAATCTTCACTAACCCGAACAATCTTCCATGAATCTAACTCTGATTTTGTATGATCCTAAATTAATTAAAATAAAGCAACAAGAAGAAAAAAACCTATTACGTCATTAAAAACTTATGACGACTAAGCTGTAGACTGACCAACAGCCCTGGTCCTTCAACCTAAATGTTGAAATGTTCTCATCTTTAATTCAGAAGGCCTAGAAAGCATTGGACTAGCCAAATTTGTGGATGGTAAAAGCAAGTTTTTCCAATATGAACGTAGATAGAATGCTTGATTAGGTGCAGCTTTCAGGTCTGTAGCAATTTGACCAAAGACCCGACAGATGGCTAAAGCTGAACAGGTATCGTTACAACATTGTTTTCACAAGGAACAGAAAATAAACAGATCACAAAATTTATTTTATTCTGAAACATTAGAAGTGGGTTACCATGAGCAAGCTTTTTTCTTTTTTCCCCTCTTACAACTGTAAAGGAGACTAAAATCTGCATTTAAAAAGTTTCATTTGCAAATTATGCTTTACGATAAGCAATAATACAGAACTAGACTCCTTCATGAGGACATTAATTGTTGTATTTCAGTTTTCAGTTAAAAGATTCATTGCTTACAAAAAAATGCACTCTTTAGTCTTCCCACATCACAGTTAAGTTTTCCTTGAAATCATATATGAGTACATTTCCTGCAGACCTAGATGTACAGTAATTATTCACACAGGAGAAAAGAAAATGAACATTAGCTTATATAACACAATATTCCCCAAACAACAAAACAACAATATTAGATTTAGTATTGTAGCAAGAGATTTATTTAATTCATATACTATTAGCAGTGTGCCTGAGGCACTCATTTGAAACATTTTATCATTAGAAAAGTGTTAAAAAGGCAAAAAGAAAAGAGGAAGATGTTTTGCATAATTGCAACCAAATCCTGCCTAAGTTTGAATTCTCATTTTCAGTCTTTAAATACAATTACATTTTAAAAACTTACTTTTAAAATACACTAATAATGCTTCCAACAACTGCATTTACTAATTAAATATCGTAAAACACATGGATCACAAGAATTGTAACCACAGAGGAGAGGTGTAAGACACAATTATATATTTTCAAAAATCCACTACAGTACTTCAGCATGGTCGACAACTTCATACAATCGGGATCAATGACAGAAGGCTCACTGCAAAATTCCTTCCTGTGCCACATGGGTCTGAACTATATACTTAACCACAGTTAGGTACAACAGACAGAAACAGGAGTGAGCAGGGGTCAGACTGACAGGAGACTGACAGGTATATGATCGGAAACTACAGTACATGAAAGTAAGATGCAGAGTAGTACTGGAAACTGTCTGATGAAATTTACTGAGGTCCCCAAAAGCCTGGAAAGTATCCACTCAAATTTAAGCAGTAGAACTCAAAGCCCGAAAAAAAGGAAAATGGTTAAAGATACTGAAACCCCATTTCCTATCAAAAGAAAATTCTCTAACCATTTCCTATAATTTAGATTGGCTGTTTACATATACTGTGGTAAATTAAAGGCAACACAGCACTGTGTTATATAGTGTCACTCATCTTAACCTCACTTTTTTGGTATCCAAACATTTTAAAAGTCTAGCTACAAGGCTATTGCAATGTTGAAGCGTTATCTGAATTTCATGGGAACAATTTCAACTTAACTCCCTTTTCACAAGTATATTTTGGTTACTCTCACATTGCGGCTTTCACATTTTAGAAACATACAGGCTTCATACAAGATTAACAAGATTAACATGAACTACTCTTTTTCATGTGGATAGACAAGATACAGATGAAAATCTTTTGTTGTTGTTGCAAGCAGTAGTTTGATTTCTAGCATAGTATTCACCCTGCCTGTTTCATCCCATGGAACATCCCAGAAAAAACACTTTGTTGAGATTTCCCCCACTTAGCTCATAAATACCCTTCCGTTCATAATGGTATTTCAGGACTATCAAGGAAAACAAAAATGGAAAATCCAAACAGCACTTCCATACCTGCAGAAGTTTGTCATAACGCTCTGCAGACATGAGAAAACGACCATCTTCAAGCTGCATTTCCCTATTCTCCAGCAAATTGTTCAACACCGGCAGGACATTCCGCTCAGCCTTCTCCAAACCTTCCAGCACAAGGATTCTACCTTCAGTAGCCGCACGAACTGCACACTTTTCAAAAATAAAAGCCAAATATTATTATATAAAGAAACATTACATATCTTATCAAATCCTGCTGAAAAAAGAACTGCCAGGTGCTTCCCAAAACAGTATTGGTTTCTGTAAGTATCAGTAAGATTGATATCAGCAGTGATCAGGAAGAGTAACAGTTGATTGTTTTAACAGTGCTACACATTCATGAGCTGGACTATTATCTCCTACTACAGGGACTGACAAAGTAAGTTCCAGCATTTTGTACCAACAGAATAAAATGTACAACCTTGCAAGACATTTTTACACATTTTACATGTTTACAACTGTATTAAAATATTTAGAAAAAAGTCAGGTATTCTTTTGGATTGCTCCAGTTATGCACCAGTGTAATTTACCCTCAGTACCTTGCTTTAGTCTGACTAGAATATAAGTCTATTGAAACCAAATGTGAATGATAAAAACAAAATACTGCTATAAATAATCTGACGTTAAAAAATGTGATAAAATTTAAAAGATTTAGAATTATATTCCCTGACTGAACACGGTCTTCTCAAAAACTGAATGAAAATGTAGCTGTTAACTTGATAATCCCTTGGGACAACTTATCAACTTTGGGACAGAAAGTGATTTCTTGTCTGTATTTCACTTTATTAGTTTATATGTGGCTGTTTATTTAAGTGCATAATGCGAAGCCAAAATGTAAAACTAAACTCTGGTGCTGGTAATTTTGTGCAACTTTCTTGCAGTCAATGACATTCACTCAGGTAAATTAACTACACTTCATATCTAATATTCACAATTACTGTCCAGTAAAAGACTCAGAAATTCAATGCATTCTTGTCTACTTCCAATTTGCAGAAGTTTAATCAGATAATAATGGAGCAGGTTTAGGCACAGGCAACATTTAGAGGCACCAAAGAGTCTTCCTTTGTATTCCTATAACATTTTAACACAATTTTAGACACAAGCACAGTTGCAAAGGGAGAACAAATGAAATCTCTTCCCAGCATGTCTCCTATAAACTCCTACAGAAGAACTTGTCCTATGATGCTAGATGGAAATCTCTGACGAAAACAACAGATGCCAAAAAGTGAGACGGAGAGAAAGAAGGAAGATATGAGAAAGACTAATGAAAAGGTACCAGAATATAAAAATAAGAATTACACATGAAAGGACAAAAGCATAATCCTAAACTAGAAACACAGAACAGTTCAGCATAACAAATGAATTGCTACATGGTACAAAGCACACAACAGAATCAGAGATCCATCTGAGGAGATAAAGAAGACGCTATATGATAAGTCTAACTCATTTAGATGCTTCTTATGTACAGTATAGAAGCATAAATAACTACTGGCAAATTAGCCATAATGCAAGCTTTTCACATCGTTATTAAGATGGAAATATTTCCTTTATCTAATCTGGATTCAAGCAAACATTACAGAAAAAAGGCCCTCACAAATCCTGGTACACACCTCCAGATCAAGTTTCCTTCTCTGAAAGACATTCTATACAACATTTTAATACTTAGCCTCATAATCAGTATCTGAGGAACCTGGAACAATCCCATTAAAGAAGTAATAGTCCTCAGATTGTTTCTCTTCCACTGACTCACTAATTCTTTCCAAAAGCAATCAGTATGTGAATTGACTATTTTTTATATTTTATTTTTATTTTATGTCAATTCTGGACATCATAACAGGCGATATAAAATTCTTCTCTCCTCATCCCATAAAAGTTGTATGAAGGATAAATTTCGTACTAACATTCTTCTCTAGGAAAGTCATTGGTCAGGTCAAAAAACTGCTCCAACCTGCTTGAACAGAAAACCTGAATCTCCAGTGGCCAGTCCAATACCTGGCATGAACAAAATGCTATTTTGTCTAAACGTAGTTTGGAGATACAGCCAGAATATGCTTTAACAAACAATTCATTTGCCAAGTTGGTTGAATTCTGCATATTATAAGTCTATGAAGACTTTATGACTGAATTTTACTAGCTAGAGGAAAATACATATTCTGTTCATATGGTTTCAAAATATTTTGAGTATCCATAGAATCTTGTTGACTCGTGTTGAGACACACGCTCTACGGATGAAGGCTTGCTGAAATAACAGGCTTCCAGTATCAACACAAGTATCTCTCCTGGGCTCATACGTGAAGACAATCTGCTGTAGGGGTAGACTGTGAATATCTGTAAGTATATACCAATCCTTAGCTTCAAGAAAGAAGATGTTCTCCATCATCAGTGCAGTCTTGAGAAACAGCCTACTACACTATGTTGCCTGCTGATCATCAGCTTATAGAATCAAAATTTTAAAAGTACAGAGTTTCCAGAGATTGAAAACTATTTGAAGTTTTTATTCAAAACTCTATTGCTCAACACAATGCTATTTCAAGAGATATGCTGCAGATGGTCTTTGCCTACCTATATGTATCTTTTACAATCAGCTTCAGGAATGGCTGAATGCACAACTATCACAACAGGCCCTGCTAAAAAGTTTATCCCCATCTTTCCTGTAGACCCCCTTTAAGTACTGAAGGGTCACAATAAGGTCTCCCTGGAGCCTTCTCCTGACTGAACAACCACAACTCTCTCAGCCTGTCCTCATAGCAAAGGTGCTCCAGCCCTCTGATGTAGCCCTCCTCTGGACCCACTCCAACAGGTCCATGTCTTTCCTGTGCTGAGGGCTCCAGAGCTGGACATAGTAATCCAAGTGGAGTTTCACAGGAGAGGAGTAGAGGGGGAGAATCACCTCCCTCGACCTGCTGGCCACACTCCTTTTGATGCAGCCCAGGACACAGTTGGCAAAAAAGTTGTTGAGTACCTCAGCCTTCCACTGTGACCAGTTTGCCAGTCTTGCTCATTGCACAGGTATGCTTTCTTTGACCTTCCTTTTCTGGCTGACATACCTGTAGAAGCCCTTACTCTGCTTTGCGTCCCTTGCTGAGTCCCACTCCAGCCACGTCTTGGCCTTCCTGACCCCATCCCTACACAACTGGGCAGCGTCCCTATACTCTTCCCAGGATACCTGTCCCAGCTTCCACTGCCTGTGCATCTCTTTCTTTCCCTTCAGTTTGACCAGCATGTCAAACTAAGTCTCGACTCAGCCATGCTGATCGCTTGCCCTCCTTTCCTGATTTCTTATTCCTGGGAATCAAGAGCTCTTGCGCTCTATGGAAAGCGTCCTTTAAGATCTTCCAGCTCTGTCCTGCTCCCTTGTCCCTGGACGGCAGTTTCCCAGGGGGTCCTGCTGATTAACTCCTTGAAGAGCTGGAAGTTTGCTTTCCTAAAAATTCAGGCTCCTGACTTTACTCTTCCGCTGGCCTCTGTCCCTCGGGGCTGCGAACTCCACCAGTGCATGATCACTGCAGCCCAGGCTGCCTCCAATCTTGACATCACCAATTAGCTCACTTGCATTGGTGACCATCAGGTCCAGTATTGCATCCCCTCTGGTGGGGCAACTGTTCTCCAAAATACAATGAAATACAGATTGGTCTCCAAAATACAATGAAATGCACAATACATCTACCTCTAAAGTTCTTGTGTTAAATAGCATAAAGTCTGCTCTTAAGACCAAAACAGCAGCATATCTCTGATTGAACTTCGTATTTCTGCATTATGGTTGGTAATAAGTTTTTCCAATAAGCTAGGCATACTACAAGGCATCCTCTGAATCAGTATTTCAGTTTTATCTGTGTATTGATGGATTGGTATAGAAACTAAAATGCATTTTAAAAAATCAGAGGAAGCAAAGTAAGTTTGCAATCTGTCACTGAAAATATTTTTTTAAAAATGCTTCCAAGAAACAAATCTTCACAATTCTATAATGAAAACCTGGAAACATCTGCGCTGCCTCCCTCTCTCACTAGCTTCATTTGTTCAAAATGTTTAAAACAAAACACAGTTTGACAGGAGGGGCTTGTATTGTGCAACTTTGATGATACACCTGAGATTAAAAGTATTAATTTTTGTTAAAAGGCCAGGAGGGATTTGTGAAATGTTTGCTTTCAGATTTATTGTAACTGCAGCGAGGGACTATTTTGCTCATCAGAGGAGGACAGACACTGCTGCCTCCCACCAGTGCTCCTAGGGCTCTGGGAGGATGGTAACCTGGATACCTGCTCCAGGGAATACCTGCAGCTACCGCAGGCCTGGAGGAGAAACATTTCACACGGTGCTGCTCTCATAGTAATGGCTCTATGCAACAAATACATAACACAGATTGCTTACCCCAGTTTCACACTGCACCTACAAAAACATATTTTTATCTTTAAAGGCAAAACCACCGTAGCAACAGGACATTCCTAAGTGGACTTTCATTGTCTTTCCTGTAGCTGAACCATGGTGAGCTTCTCCACTTCAACAGCGCAAAATATGACAACTGCAAGAAGCTGCGAACCCCAATTTTGACAGAAATCACAGTGTATAAGCACATGGATGAAGTTATACAGTGTCAGAAAGGGAATGACAGAAAAATGCTCACCACAATGCATATACTGAAATGCACGAACACCAGAGAAAGGAGGACATTTTTATAAAGCTAAGCAAAATAATTTGTAAAGGCACCAGAAATTTTAACAGTATAGTTTAAAATACCAGAATTGAAATGGTAGTTCTCTTTTCTCAGGAAAATGCATATTGTAAATCAGAAAACTCTGGTCTCCCTGAAATCCCTGAGGAAGGTTCTCGGGGAACTCTAAAGGGCTTTGATCTTTCAGATCTGGGCATCATTCTGGATATGATTTACAGGCTACATTTCAGAACTGTAGTAAAAAAGCGCTGCTACAAATTGCTCAACTGTCATCAGTAAATAAGTGTCTTTTTTTAAGGAGCTACCTCAAGATAAGTTTGTTTTTAGATGATGACTTGCCCCTGGCCTGAAAACTGGATCCCTGTAACGACAACTCAAGCACAGCAACCAAAACTACAAAGTGGCAAAACAGCAGAACAAGTAGCTCAGTGAACATGAGAACTAATGAGGTAAGGTTTCCCTACATCTGCAGCCTACATTTCAGATGTCCCTTCCAACACAGTATCTTGTTCCCACCACCCACACAATATCCCACACAAACTCATCCACTGAAGTCTTTCCATTCACTCCTGTATCTCATAAACATCCCAACAATGTAATGTCCATATGTTTCTTGTGATGAAAAGAGATCCTTAAGAACCATCTGGTAGAGACAACACAAAACTTTGGCTGCTTTCAAAGCAATACAATGCTGACTGGATGCAGCAGGCTAACAGAACTTGAACAATTAAATCCATGGTGCAGCCCGTGTCCCACGGATGGGAGGTGGACATTAATTTGAGGTACCTACCAAGCTACCAAATACCACAAAACTCAAAGGAAACTGCTATCTTCTAAATTTCTTTCCATGGGTCAAATACAATTAATCAAATTTTTCAAATTTAAATAATTAAAACTAACCAACAAGTGAAAGACAGCAGGAAAAGAAATGACAGAAATGCAGAATGGAATATGCAGAATGGAATATGCTATAAGCTCTTACTCCTCGTTTTACCAAGGAAGGAAGAGGACATCGACCAAGACATGTAATTACTGTAAGTGCCTCAGGTTATTCTTTTAACCAGATGCAATAGAACTAATAAGATCATCAAAATTTTTATAATACTTATATGGAAATAGCAAATTACCTAGACAGAGACAGTCAAGATAGATGTACAAACAGATGTTGAGGGCAGTGAAGCATATAAGGCTGTCTCCTATTGGGGAACCTACTTTGCTAGATTTTAAAAATATCTGTAAACAGCATGTCTAATGGTATGCCTCTACCAAAGAATATCTTTCAAAATATTTTTTCAGTTTCAAGGCCTCTTAATTCCTTAGTTATTGTTTTCCCTCATGAGTTGAGTGAACAGGAAAGTTGTTGAGCAACGCTGAAATGGATGACTATTGAATGGACTGAAGTGATAACATACTTCATCCAAAATAAAATTTTGGGTGTCAAAAATTAAGTAGTAAGATAAAGGGCTATTAAAAGCTACATTCAACCAGTTTCAAAGCAACAATGTCAACTTTTTATAAAAACTTACTGTTATCTTTTTCTGGAAACATTTGTAAAATCTTGTTAGTTGTTTAAAATAACATGTATTTAATAAAAAGTTCTGAATGTATAATGCCATTCAAAGATGAGATTACAAACAGACCTATTATTCATCTAAAATGTGTATTCTATTTTTTGTTACAAAATTTTTCACTTTTTAGATGCCACAGATATACTGTTACACATATTCCAAATCTGATGTTCAGGTTTTATTAAAAATCAATGTAATAGTAACTAATGTAGTTAGTTAAATTAAAAAACTTAAGAACTAAATAATTCAACCTTTTCCTCCCTCTGTAGTGGATGGGGGTGGGGTGTCCTACATCTTCACTGTTCAGCCTACCTCCCTACTGAGTTAATCAAGTGTTTTCTGGGTGGGTTTTATCGCTAATTTTCCCCAGTGAGGTTAGGAAAATTACAGGGCAGGTTGCATTTAATACTGTTGTTCACTCCCTTTGTTTTATTTAAATAACAAAAAAAAAAAAAAGACAGAGAAATCACAGTATACCAGGGCACCGTCAGCCAGGCTAGTTAGTATCCAAAGAGACTCCAGTTGTCCACAGTAGTTAATGTTCCAGTGAAGAAGAATGGCCTGAACTGGTGAGCACCTAATTCATGATGTAACAGCATGGCAGAGCATGACGAGCAACAAAAAAGAGACAACCTGAATTCATTGGAGGTTTGAATCAGAAAACTAGGCTAGAAAAGTTTACCCTAGGAAGTGAATCGACATATGATAAGATCATAAATATGTTAATATGACAAGAACTGGAACAGTCTTTCATTTCATAGCCATTGATTTTAGCTTCCCCAGTCATTGATTTCAGCTTCCTCCGCGCATTTTTTTTTCTTTTTTGAACTACCACACATTAAATGGTCTGTTTTATTTGCATCACCACTTCCTCTAATACGACAGTCAGGTGTTTTTGCAACAGTGCCTGCAAACTCTATTTACAAAAGATTACGTCCACACCTAGGCAGGGTCCGGACATTTTAGCCACTTTTCACCAGGTATTTTAGTACAACAGTACATTTACATCAAGTATGTAAAACATTTTTCATCTTGGACAGAGAGCAGGCCCAGAAGCAAACAATCTGAGTTTCTGAACAGATTTACCAGTGCAAGTATCTACAAACAAAGAAACCTAGGGGGTTTTATCTTCATTCTATGCAACTCTTGTCTCCTGGACAAGAGTAAGTGAGATGTTATTTAAAATTTTCTTCCTAATGACTTGCAGAACAAAAATGAAATTAAGTACTTGACAGATATCTAAAATCGATGAAGTTACTTATGACTTGTAAATCACTGATTCACAGTACCATCCATCAAGTCCATATTGCCTATGAATGTTATGACTCCATGTACTGCAAAGTATTGCCCCTTCCCACATTGCAGGAAATACTAGCTGAAAAGAAAGTGGAACATATATCTAACAGACGCAAACATAAGAAAAAAAAGAACCCCACACTATTGATTTTAATCTATAAGAAATTATAAATACACAGTCCTAATATTCCTCACATTACACCACAGACATTTATCTATATGCCCTCTACATCAAAACAAGATACCAGAGCCTGAACTGCTAACCTAACAAATCCAGTTAAATGCTGATGCTTTTAGAAACATAAAAGTAGTATTACAAATGATTAAAACAAAAACACTTATAGAATCATAGAATCATACAATCACAGAACCACAGAATCGTCAGGGTTGGAAGGGACCTCTGGAGATCATCTAGTCCACCCCCCCGCACCAGAGCAGGGTCACCTACAACAGGTTGCACAGGACAGCGTCCAGGCGGGTTTTGAATGTCTCCAGAGTGGGAGACTCCACAACCTCTCTGGGCAGCCTGTTCCAGTGCTCCACCACCCTCAAAGTAAAGAAGTTCCTCCTCATGTTAAGATGGAACTTCCTATGTTCAAGCTTGTGCCCATTACCCCTCGTCCTATCAATGGGCACCACTGAAAAAAGACTGCTCCCATCCCCCTGGCATCCTCCCTTCAAGTATTTGAAAGCATTAACAAGATCCCCCCTCAATCTTCTTTTCTCCAGACTAAAGAGACCCAAATCCCTCAGCCTTTCCTCATATGAAAGACGTTCCAATCCCCTAATCATCTTTGTAGCCCTTTGCTGGACCCTCTCCAGCAGATCCCTGTCCTTCTTGAACTGGGGAGCCCAGAACTGGACACAGTATTCAAGATGCGGCCTCACCAGGGCAGAGTAGAGGGGGAGGATGACCTCCCTCGACCTGCTGGCCACACTCCTTTTGATGCACCCCAGGATGCCATTGGCCCTCTTGGCCGCCAGGGCTGGCTCAATCATTAAGGTTGGAAGGGACCTTTAAGATCATCGAGTCCAACCATTAACCTAACCTGACAAAACCACTTCTAAACCACATCCCCAAGTACCACGTCTACCCTTTTTTTAAAAACCTCCAGGGATGGTGAATCCACCACCTCCCTGGGCAGCCTATTCCAATGCTGGATAACACTTTCAGTGAAAAAATTTTCTCCTAATATCCAACCTAAACCTCCCCTGGCTTAACTTGAACCCATTTCCTCTCGTCCTATCACTTGTCACTAGGGAGAAGAGGTCAGTCCGCTTCTAAGAATTAAGAGGCTACAATATAGGGGTCCTTGTGATGCATTTTCTTTTTAGATACAAGATGTCATCATCAATATGTCAACATCGATACAGATTAACTTAATCCAAATACTGTTAGTTTTTACCTAATATTTCCCTCTTTCTGTGCAATGTTGGACACAACAAGAAACTTAATAGTAACATTCATACTTCTGGAGCACTGCATGGCTTACCTCTTCTTTCTACAGACTTTGCTATCTAGCTCCCTGTACTAGATAGACAGATATTGCAGTGACAGCCAGTCAACTAAGTTATACTTTCTGACAATGCTTTTGCAGTGGTTAATTTACTAGCTCATCAAAAATCCACTGTCACCTCCAGGTAGTAAGTTAGTAAGTCACAGAATTATACGATTTGCACTCACTGGTATTTTTTTTAAAAGCAGAATTATTCTTACCCATCTCTTTGCCAGGGTATAGAAAGAATTTTTTTGATATGTATACAGAAACATATATACATGTGTATACACACACGCTCTCAAATATGATTATAATTTCACTCAATTAATCTCATGTCTCATTTTATAATTATCTTTCTAATATTTTTTGATTAAAAGAAACCAAACTGAAGTCAGTATAGTGCTACTCCAGGGGATTTCACATCATGTTCATTTTACAGACAGGATAGTTTAAGCTGTCATTTCTGTCACTCTGGGTGTTTGATTACTACACGAAGTCTTTCAAGCCATGGTAGAAGATTATTTTTCTGGTATCTTGACAATCAATTTTAAATTTTATCATTGTGTAACGTATGATGCTGGTGCAGTTAGGGATGCAAAAGTATTCTATTAAAATGAGTATGTTCACGTCGTTCAAAGATACACCAAAACTGAGTCTAATTCTGTATATACAGAAATGACAGTGATATAAATACTTATTGACTCAGTGGATACAGCTTAATCAGCAAATCTTCAAAAACATGACATTGTATTTGTAATTTTTCAGCACTTAACCATATAATATCTTTATACTTATTCCAACCCCAGTTAGTTTGACTGTGCCGAACAGAAAGGGCTGTACACTTAGCACAGTAGTCTGTGTTTGGGAAGCTCGTTTCATTTAATGCAAAGGCTGGAAGATGCAAGGTAAACAAAACCAGGCATTCCAGGCAACATGGTTTGTGGCACAGTCCTGGAGCAATACACCTCTCAAGTCCTAAAAAAATGGCTTAGCTGCTCTCCCAGTTGCATCTACTACACTAAAATAACATAGGATTTCCTTAGATGTAATAATTAATAATGTAGCAGGCCATAATAATAAGAGTTTAAACCGGAGGTGTGCCTTTTATAGCTGTACTCACACCATGAAAAGAAAAACTGCATCAAAAATGGCAAAAAAAGGGACATAAAAATATCACATCTAATTCCTTAATTTTTGAAAAT
The DNA here is from genome assembly GCA_013398815.1 of Ibidorhyncha struthersii. Classification (NCBI taxonomy): domain Eukaryota; kingdom Metazoa; phylum Chordata; class Aves; order Charadriiformes; family Charadriidae; genus Ibidorhyncha; species Ibidorhyncha struthersii. The sequence continues at coordinate 219,402 of VZSZ01011516.1, read as the reverse complement.
ACAATAGACTGATATTGAATCTCCATATTGGTTCAAACAAGTTGGTGGCTCAACTACAAAGAGCTACGGAAACAGAAAATCACTCTTCAAGACAAGGTCTTCTATCAATATAAGCAAAATTTGAAGCTGCCATTTAAATATTTAACTAATATAAAGTAATTCTAACTAATTAACTGATATACAACATAATTAACCCATGCAATAAATTACAGAATAAAACAAAGAGGTTACTTAATTGTCTCAATAACAGCAATAATGACATTTCTGAGGCTTTTAACAGTGAATTAACAGCTGAAAACCATAATTTATAGCCCAAGGTAAAGAGAAGAAAACAATTTTCTGCTGACAGTATATGAATGAAAACAAATAATTCACCATTACCCCATTATAAGTCCTTTATTTTACATGATGTTAATAGGGAATGAGTTTGATAATTCAATGTTTACCTTTATTTTAATGGTCCCTATTTCTGAGGTAAATAAAACCCTTTTTTTTCTCCTCATCAGATACCCGTTCTAACTTCCTAACTCCAAATCCTCTCCCATATGATTCACTCTAGTACTAAGAAATGCTAATATGCGAGGATATTTGATACACTGGCCCTTCAATATACCTTTCAACATGGAATTTCAATCACTGCTTCCAAATCAGCATTTTCCAAATCTATCTTAAATAATTAATTGCAATCATATTCAGTAACTTCATCTTAAAATATATCAGATGTTTTGAAACCTCCAAGATATCCATTTACAGTATTTAATCTGTCACTTAAACGCATTTAAATGCAGAGTTAGAAACAACCACAGGATCTTAACAATCACTGACAGACAACTTTGCAAACCTTTGTGGGTCTGCCAACCTGATGATTTACTATATTAAAGTTATTTCTGGTAACAAGATGCCAGCATTTGTTACAGTATACTATTATTCAAAGTGTGAGATAACTACATTACTATAGTATTACTTAGATGAGGGTCACAGCTAAGTTTTATTTGACCCACAGAATTCACACAGTGGATGTTCTGGGAACTAGACTTTCCAGCTTTGCTGTCTTCTCTTGGGTGTGATGCACAGCAAGCATGAGATTCTACAGGAAGGGAAGTGGTTTTAAATTGTTTAAAGAAGAGTAGTGTCGGGCTTCTGCAGTGTTTTGAATTGGTACAGCCATCTGCAAACCTCAAAATCATTAAATGAACTAAATAAAATTGAAACCCCAGCGTAACCTGTAAAACTTTATTTCCTGTAATTATTAAGCTATAAATATATCTGTGATGGTTCTAAACATAACTACGTACCATATTTTATGTGTCTTTAACTAAAATGCAGGGCTAGAAAACTTCAGCTGGAACATCCCTCCCTATGAGATTCACCTCTCATGTTTCTAAAATTTTAAAAGTGCTCATCTAAATACCAATGATTTATTTTCTTATTTTCCCCTCAGAGCTTAAACATACATTGGTTACATATGTGATGAGTAACACATGAGATGAGGAAAGATATCATGATTCTGATTGATTTTAGTACTTTGGTATCTTGCTAAAGGAGGGTCTTGCTCTGAAGTACTGCAGTGTTGATTCTGGTAAAAAACTTTTAACTGAAAATTTCCAACAGATTGAGGAAGAAAAGCTATCTCAGACCTTTACCTTAGAAAGCTAATCTTCCTAGACTGTTCTTACTGCAGTGAGATCACTCAATATAACTTGTACAAAGTGAAGCAAATTGCCTCATGCTTACATTGGGATCAAAGTCTTCACACAAATACAGGGTTAACAGACCATCTCACATCTCGGTGAGCTTCTTACAGTCTACAATACAGTGGCTTTTACAAATTAGTTAGTTAACTAATGCTCTTACACCAGGGGTAAATTACCTTGACTATCCTGTAGCAAGCATGAGGATAAGGCTGTCCATAACAGCAGTCAGGCATGGAGCTAACATGAGTTAATGAGTTAACCCCACAGCCTACACAAATGCTCTTATCCTCTGGTAAATGAGAAGCCGTTTACAGCCCTAAGCCACAGTACAGTACTTCAAATTATCTCATATTGTGCAACCATCATATTTCCAGATAAGCATGAGATAATTTGAAGTCCTAGAACTAACTAAAAAAAAATTATTTAGATTAGTTGTTATCCTTTTTTTTCTGAGGATCTTCCATCGCTGAAAGTCATTTATCGTGGTTTCAAGAAAATCTACTTAAAGGTTTCTTTAAAGGTTGGAGGTTGAAAAAGATATCATTGGGAATTAAAGAAAAAAAAAACCCAACATTCCTTTAAAACAGAAAACAAAGCTTTTAGGTTCTCTTTCCTCTCCTGTTCCAATCTCCCTTTCCACCTACAAATCACTCATATGATGGTGATATCATTAACCTCTATAGCATCACCAGCTGAAAACTGTTTTAGATAACACATTTAAATTCACACTACATCAGAGGAACTCACCCACCCTATTTAATTAGAAACCTAATTCGTATACAAATTTTAGGTATCTAGGAAAACAGACATTCTCAATGAAGTATATATTTTACCTGCGTAATCAAAAGGGAGACATGTCGCTGATAACTTACAAAGAGAAATCTTACCTAATCTAAGTCACTCTATGATTGTACTAAATAAGCTAATGGGTTGGGGCAATACTGATGGCAGGAGTGTTTAAATCATTATTTTAGTCCAGATCAGCAGTGAGCTTTTGTACCTAATCTCCCAACTGCCTCCATTTACTGTGTTTGGTTTTCACAACACAGAGCAGTCTTAAAATACACGAACTAGACCCTTTGTCAATGAAACTAGACCAGAAGATTCATTTCGGGAATACATCTAATGTGCTACAAGTGTTAGGTAAGAAAGACACTAAGAGAAGTGCTTGTGAAACCATAATCTAACTTACACAGAATGGATCTCACTCTGCATTACAGAAGCATAACAAAAATAGTCTGCCTAAATCAACCCCGTAGTACTCTTCCAAGACAGAGTAATCTTGGATTTGGGTAAAGGTAACATTTTCAGTAATAATGACACCAAAAGTGATATATGAGACTTTCTAACTGCATCAGAAACATGTCAGTCACTCTGTAATCCTCATACTCATTTTTCATCATATAAATCATGACTTCCTTCAAACTACTTGTAAACAATACTTAGGTGGTATGTGACTGCAACTTGCCTGATCAAGATAAAAGGCACTACCATCTCGGATCTCTCGTCGCTGTTTGAGGTCAGTTTCTGTGGTGTCCCTTGATAGTGCGATATATTCAACCTCCCGCTTTGTTAGCTCCTGTGGACAACAGTCTGAAGTTATTACAAAAATAAGACTATAACCCCAGTAAGTGAACTTTAACAACAGGCCTCATGGTATAATGGTACAAAAGAGCTCTAGGCAGCAGCACAGTGATCTGAAATAACTCTGAACAAAATCTAATATCTCTGATTTTTAAAATGTTTACAGTGTGTTCTGCCTCAAACAAAACAGTTTGAATTTCTGCTCAATAAACTTTTATTTTCCCCAAACCTGCTCTAGAAACGTAATAAACAGCTATATATTCTTTCCATTGAACATCTGTAACATCCTCTAAGTTAATCATCTTGTTCTGGACTCTGAAAAAACAATCAACATCTGCAAATCATGAATAAAAATTAGAAGTTTTCTGTAAAAGACTGAAAATGTTCAACTCTCACAGCTCAGTAACACCCTGTGACGCAGTTGTGATTATTACCTGTGCGTGCTTTGCCAGTACACTGATGAACCATATTGTTCCTATTCTCTCCCCCTTTAATGTCATGAGATGCAGCCTGCATCTCTAAAATTAGACTATTTAAAATATGAGAACCCTTGAGTTACCGTTTTGCTTCTTTTGATTCAATATGATACACTTAGAATTCTCTATCTCAAACAAACAAAAAAATCCCCCATGTATTTATATGTGATGTTCCTACTACTTCCATATCTGGGTTTTCTTCTAGGAAACAGATTCATGCTGAAATGCTCTTAGCCCTTGCCCCTCAATTAAAGGTATGATATATTTAACAGATTTCTCTTAAGAGGCAGCTTTTAACTATAGTTGTATGAAAAAAATCCAGCAAAGATATAAAAACCCATGAAAATTATTTCCTTTCCCCTTTTTCAGTGCAATTCCTTTACGCTGCAGGTAGATACAATTGTACTTCCTTACAATTAAAGGAAAAAAAAAAACAGAAGGTGAAATACGGGAGAGTTTTCTTCAACAATTAGCCCTGTGTATGAACACATAGTAGTAGCTTTCAGAAACAGCAGATAAAAGTTTTCCAGGCTTACACAGCTTCATTAAAGGGACCACAGCACGTACCAGCTCACATGCAAAGACCAGCCGTCGCGTAATTGTTTGGCACAGCATTGAAACAGTAAGCTGCAGCCTTTCTAATACAGCTCAGGTACATACAAAGAGTGGTATGAATAACAAGACACATTCTGTGTCCCACGCCTGGATATGCTTCCTAAGTTCTCGTTTTAGTTTATACCAAACTCTTCTCATGTATTTTAAGAAATGCATTGAGCTATCTAGTAGCATACCTGGTCTGCTGAATTAAGAAACCTTTGCTCTCCTTTCCAAATCTCATAGCTTTCTCCTGTATGCTTTACCTCTGAGAGCTAGTCTTCAAATTCAGACCTTTTGATTTTTAAAGAAATGACTGATATTTATGACAATTGTTTATACATCTCCGTTTGTGATCCTTCAGCCCAACTAGGTTCTAGACAGAGCTCATGTCAGACAAAGTTCCATCCAAATCACCTTTTGGGACAGACAACCCCCTCTTCCTGATCATTTAAGGGCACCGATGATTTAAACGTGAAAATTTGCACATGGTGCTGCCATGGTTCATGCAGATGGACGTAGGCAAGTCCTTCCCACATTCCAAGTGAGGATCATACACACATCTACTCTTTCTAATCACTCATGATAACTGTTCCCAAATGTTACTCAGAACACTCCTCTTCCAAATCCTTTCCTTCATTTCTTTTTATATATAACGAAGCAAAAACGATTTGTTGTCTGTAACAGTCGGCAGATATCTTAATCTTCTAACATACATAATGCCTAGAACAAACTGTTTCTCCATTTGTGATAGCATATGGTAACACAGTTTTCCAATTTTTTTCCTCCCCCCCCTGCAGTTTAAGCAGAAAAACATGTATTAAAATGTCTGTACTTTCTATTCATCTACAACAAAAATTGAACTTTGGAAAGCACATTTGTGGAAAAACTTATTTACCTCCTAAGTAGCTTGCTCTAAGATTTTCTAGGACTACCTTTTACAATTTGGCTAGCAGAGGAATGACTAACTGACCTTAATGACTACGTCTCCAAGAATTTAAACCAACATACTTACCAGATACTGCATGGCAATAGATCGCCGGAGTGGCCCAGGAGGACCAATAAGAAAAACATCTTGGCCAAGAAGATCTTTCTGCATTATCCATCTTAAATGGTGGACTACAGACTGGGCCAAAGAATCTGTCACTTTGAAAGAAATACAAAGAACACATCATTTAAATTTGAAAAGCGTTAGATACCTGACCGTTCATGCTTTGTTTTTATTCTTATCTCCAGAAATAAAGCAAAGACACAAAGATGTGCTGCCCTAAAGCTGGATAGCTGAAGAGCAGGAAATTCTACACACAGTTTATACTAGACTAAATAATTTACGTATAAGTTCATATACCTGTCTTACTCATTACCTTTTTCTCTGCCCAACTTCACCCTTCAAAAAAAAACCCCAACAAAAAACAGAAAAAAATATTGTTGATTCTCATTTCACATACACTGATCAACGCAAAGATTGTTTTTTATTACCCAACGTTGAGTGGACTTCTCAGCATCAGTTAATATAATATAGATACAGTATTAATATTTTGCAAAATATTTATCCAGCCTATATCCCAATGCTTCTGTGAATCATGAACTTAAAAAAAAAAAATAAAACAAAAATACTGTGCTTGCATCAGATTAATGTTCAGGGATATATTTAATTTGCTATTTTCTTAAAGGACAACTGTATTCCTGTTTACATTTTGACACAGTAAAATACAGAACTAAATTATCAAGGAAATGCAAACCTTGCAATATCACTACATCAATACCATGCAGCTTCCAAAGTCGTAATAAAAAACTCAGAGCAGATCCACTTATTTCTATTTAGAATACCACCCCCTTACTATTTTAAAAAACAACAACCTGATTATAATTAAACTGAAACCTTTACCCCATGTATGCAAATGTTGGCAGCACTGGAAAGCACCACACAGAAAGAGCACACTCAAGGAAGGGGCACCATTTCCACTGTCGTACATCACTGTCCCCAGAACACTCCTTCCCATACCTCCCAGCAAAGCCTGGCCCTTTCTTAGGCACAGGCAAAAAGCACTTGCACAGGAGAAGAAGGAGAACACAAGCAAGCCAGAAGGAATGTTTATGTATGCATGTACATATATGGTTGCTTTCAGAACAATCTGACAGGACTGATGATGGGGTTTGAAGCTGGAGCCTCAAGGGTGGTGTCTGGGATGCTGAAGTGCAGTAAGAAGGAGCAAGAGGCGACGAACTCTTCAAATTAATACCTGGTTATTTACCTTTTTTCACTGTGATTACTGGTTGCAATTAGAAGACAAATTTTTAAAAAAAACAAGCCTCGGTTGTACATCAGCTTTCCTGAGGCAGGGGAGGCAGTCCATGTGGGGCAGAGTTAAGGACAGCAAGCAATAGTGCCCCTCAGTTGCAAGGGGTTTCAGCTCACTGTTGAGTCTTTGTATACCAGGATTAAAATTCATAAGATCATAGAAACAGTATTAAGTGACAGCATGATATTCAAGGAAGATTTTTCAAGCATGCAAGTGGCTAAGGAAAACTATCAAAAATTTTAACTGAATGTTTTGATCTGGCACTCAGGAAAAGCGTTTGAAATCTTCTTTTACTTCCAGAGAAATCTACTATAACCTTACCACCAATATGAACAGGAATAGCATACTCACATAAGTGAGCAACCTATGCATTAGGATTATCAGATTAATTGTAAATAAACATTTCAGGTTTGCTTTTTTGTTTTGTTTTCTAAACAACTGTCATTAGCATGCCTGGGATTTGTTTTCAGATATGGTATGGTAAGATCATATGAATGTAAGAACATTTTCTCTTCTTTGCTGCAATACTGTTTTCCAAAAGCAATACACATCACACATACCACACACAACAGGCCAAATGCAAATAAATTCCTCACAGAGAATAACATGTTCCTTCCTATGAGATTTTCAAGAAAATTAAGAAAGTTCCCATCACGTATTCTTTGGGAAATAAGGGGTAATACATCACACCAGAACTGCTTGGTTCAAACTTTGCTACTGGACAGGTATGATAATTTGAAAAACACCACACAAATAAGAAGTATTATATCAAAGGTACCATTGAAATTGCAAGAGATCAATCTCACTGACAAGCACATTCATTATTACTTCTACCTATTGTATGAAGATGCCAATGTGCCTCTAATATATTTTTATAATAGCTGTTCTCTAAAAAAAGTCACTTTAAGTAAAGTGAACAAATAAGCTTGGAAATCTTGCGGAAACACTGAACTCTTTCACGTCAAAAGTCATGCATTAGAAGCATGGCAAAAACAGCTTTGACACAGCATGACTACAAACGCCTCTGGTGTAATTCACATTAATATGTGTAGCTATCTTTTTTATTTTTAGGATGGCCTCAAGAAAAAACTTGGGTCAGACTTAAAAGTGGTACCATAAATAGAAACAGGATTTAAGAACCTTCAGCAGCATCTGCAAGACAAACTGTCATGTAAAAGAGAACATGACTGTACAACATTCATAAAAAAAAAAAGTAAAATCTTAGGAACGTGATTCTCCTGCAAACCTTAAGGCATTTCAGGGCACTTACATTCTTGTCATTGTGTCTACACAATCCAAATCTACCCTGAAATATTACTGTAAAAAAAATGTAACTTTTAAAAATCTCCTATAATTTCCTAACTTTGCTCTTTTTATGAGAAAAAGACAAAGACACAATTCCTTATTGATACATTTCCTAGAAAACGGTTTCATTGTTTAACCATACACATAATTCACCTCACATACAGATTACAGATGGATCAATTATAATACGTTTTCAATCACGAAGTCAGCACAGTGACCATCTGCAAACTCACTCAAAGGAAGCCTGTTACAAATAACGCCGACAATTCAAAGCAAGCATTCCCTAAGCTGAACTGTGATGACAGCAGCTTCCACATATCAGTTCCTTCTATTCTAACATGTAATACCTGTACATTGCTCCAAATATTAAGCCTACTTCAGTTTCCCAGTTATGTCCTTCTAAAAAGAGAAGAATATAAAATTTTCTATGTACATGCAGTCTATGCTGCTTAAACTGTTTCTAAAGCACAGTATGCTTTTCAAAAGCAACCTCAGATGCACGTACGCAGTATCTTGTTTATTACTTCTACATATTTAGACTACTTATACTGTGGTATCTGCATTGCAAACATGACTTGAAAAAATTCCTCTCTGTTCAAGAACTGTATATTAACTTCACTACAAACGCCATATAATAATTTTCTATGACATTTAGAAGACAGGGTAAATTACCTGAAAAAAACATCAGCATGTATATTACAGCAATTTTTATTAATTATCCCATGAGTCAGATAGCATCTAATGCAAACTGGGTTTGCACAATCTGTTTAGTGGCACTCTGATTTGCAGTAGTTGAGTAGCTGGCCCTGTATTCTTAATCTGCAGGATGGTGTGTAGGAAGCCTCTACAGTGTATTCTCAAAGACACCATCTGGCACATGCAAGAGGGTAGTCGGTGCTACAATTTGCTATTCCTGTGTATCAAGGATGGCCAGCAAAATTGCATTCTATTGCTTTGTAATATGTGACAAGTAGGACAACACCTAGCAGAATCCACGCAAACATTTTGTAAAGTGAGCAGCTGAAGCTGAGTGGAGAAATCGCCAAATAAGTACAGAAGAAAATATCGTAGATAGATTTTGAAGCAAATGCAGCAGCTGCTCTTGTTTGATCCACAAATCAGCTTTTGATAAAACCAAGACTGAAATGGCTCTGCTAGCCTCGGAAATTTTCCTGTTCACTCATACTCAAATTCTTGGCACATGCTACACTCACTGAAGCCGTAAGATTCACTGGAGATAGCAGACAGTATCTGCTGGCACATCCTTGTGTCCCACCTACAGAAGAAATCCCATAAATGAAGGAGACACTTACCTCTTCCCACTATTCAGAGACAGACGGTTAAATGAACTGATTCCCAAGAATATCTATTCCAGATGTGGTACAAAATACATGAGCGATCATGTCCCTGCGTGACACTAGTATGGTCAATCACATAATAACCAACAGGCACTTAAAAGACATCAATATCTATAACTTACAACAGAATAAAAAAAGACCTCTGCATACCCTGAACCTTTGTTACAGTGCACGTTCAGAATCTGAGGGTGGCTCAGGGGAGGCAAAAGTTCATGAGGTGAAAAAGATCATAGAACCACAGAATGGTTTAGGCTGGAAGGGACCTTGAAGATCATCTAGTTCCAACCCCCCTGCCATGGGCAGGGACACCTTCCATTAGACCTGGTTGCTCAAAGTGTCATCCAACCTGGCCTTGAACACTCCCAAGGATGGGGCATCCACAACTTCCTGGGCAATTTGTTCCACTGCCTCACCACCCTCATTGTGAAAATTTTTTTCCTAATATCTATTCTAATTTACCCTCTTCCAGTTTTAAGCCGTTACCCCTCGTCCGATCAAGATGTCCCCCGCATCTGATTACTGAGGGGGTCCTTTAGCTTTCCATGGCAGTTTGCAGTATAACCAGCACATGGGGAGGCTGCTGTAAAACATGGCTGAGGAAGAAGGGGACAAGGAGGGAGGTTTTTGTTTAAAAACATAAACACATTTCAAAAAGAGAAAATGTTAAAAAACACCTGAGCTCACTGACACTTATTTCACAGCTTGTTCAGGCTGGGGGACAACGAAGGAAGAGAATGAGTTGCCCAGGACACGGTGAAGGAGGCAGCACGGCCAAGGTGAAGAGGGAGGCACTCCTATGTGGCCTACTTTCAGCTGCTTTCATTTAGCACTTCACAAGTAAAACATTGCTGCTCTTCCAATTTTATGCCAATGCATAGAGCCCAATAAGTTTTCAAAGTCTCATAACATGGTTACATCACAGACAGTTTTCACTGGAATACTATTTTTCCTCATAAGTTTTTCATGGAAACGGTCTTCACTCCAAAAATTTTTGTTCTCACGGTGGTAAGGAAACAAGTCCCAAGTCTTTGCAGGGGCTTAGAAAGGGGGAAGCTACTTCTTGGATGACACCGTAAACTCATTTATCATTAATTCCTCTCAGTCAATTGCTTCACGGGAAGGTGTAAGATCTACATAGGTAAATCATATTTCTCCACGTGAGTATAAATGAAAAGAGAATAAAAAAGAATCATGTAAACCCAAATAGCTTTCTGGAAGGAACCCTGTATGGGATTGAGAAGACTAAGTTTCTTAGTGACATATAAACACAGAATAAATGAAACTGTTCTTAGCTGGATGTACAACTCATAGGGAAATACATAGCCAGAGCAGTTATCTGTAGCTCAGACTCCAACTGGAGGGACATACTGTGTCTGCTTTTGAGTGCAACAGCTCAGTCCAGCACTGAAAAGTTCAAGAGATTCTAGGAAGGAGCAAAAAAGAATTATTAAAAGAAACTGAAATTCAGTCTAGAAAACAAATGACTGAAAATCATGACAACTGTTTTCCAATATGCAAGTCAGAACCACAGTGAAGAAAAAAGTTAATTGTACATCATGGTTATGCTAGATAGAACAAGCCCCAGGGAACTAAAATGCGTCCAAAAAGATCTAACTGAGGCATCAGAAAAAGCTTTTTTCACAAAAGAATCGTTAATTATTGGAGCAAAGGGTGCAGAGAGGTTCTGGAATCTACGTCACCAGCACATTTTAAGAACAAGGAGGACAAACATCTCTCAGGAATGGTTTGGATTCAGCTGACCCTGCTTTGAGGCATAAGGAACAGAGCAGACAACTCCCTGAGCTCCACCCAGACCTTCACGGTGGGTTTCCACTTCCCCGTGTCTCCCTCTGCGTCGCTCTCCATGTAGACAGAACAGAGATAATGGTGTAAAATGTTCAGAGCTCTACTAACAAAAATCCATTCTTTCAGATTCTGGATTAGGTGGTAACAGCCAAGTAGCAGATCAGTTGCAAGTCTACACAAAAACTCAAACTGCTGAAATAATCACCATCTCTGACAACAGTCATCTTTCCTTAGGCTAGCAAAGAAGAAATGTAATGACAAAAGTCTTTGTTAACACAAAATTACAGTTATCCAGCAATACAACCTGTCTCTGTAATGTGTTGTACTCTGACACTTGGATTTGAAGTTAACAGAAAGAAGAACGAACACACATTCCAGCACAAATCTGAGCCCACTTTGAGCAGTAACTGAACACACACGCTTGTCCCTGCTTCAACACATGGTGCAATACCATTCTGGGAGAAGGACACAGAGGCATCGTACTGTTAAGGCAATACTGATCTTTCAGGTGAAGAATAAATAACAGGAACTGCTGGCACCACGGAGCCTACTACAGAGAAATAACCCAAATTTCCTCAGCATTAAAACAATTCCCTTCCAAACCCAGAAATCCATTTAGTGCTACTTCTTTTGTATTTCATTATTATACACACAAACGTTATGTTTAAATTCCTCATGATAATGAGGCTTCCATATATCTCAAGTGACAAAACTAGCAGGGTTTATCACTTAACCCCTTGTATACACCCATGTTCTGATCACACTTTGGGGAGGGTGCTCAGACTCAGGACACCTGGCACAAAACCACACACTGTTGGAAATTAATATTCCACAATTCAATGCAGTTGCATGTAACATGACTACAGCCAAACTCCCAAACGCACTTGCTCCTTCAGAGAGCAGCAGAGCCGACATGGCGCTGCAAGAGAACATCCCTTTTCCTGCCTTAACAAGGATTTGCCGTCATTGAACAAAGTGTCCTGGAAGAGCAATGTTAGGAACTGTTTTGTCAACATTAATAAATACCTGAAATACCAGGTACATAGTCATTTTCAGAAAATTTCCAGATTTCCAATAACAAAAGCAGTGCACTTGCAAGAACTCAACGTAAAAAAACAAAAAGTTATGTGCATTCTCACAATTCAATTTTAGATCTAAACTACCATGGAAAGCCATACAAAGTTTCTGCAAAGTATGGTTAAAGAAACAATCATGCTTTTCAGGCATGGCAAGATTTTTAAAATGTAGGTTTTATTTTTACTGATAAAAGACCAAGAAGCGTAAAAAAAGTGCCCTCTTTTTAGAACATCACATGCAGTTATGACAGAAATCCCATTAACAAAATTCCCTTGCGTGTGACTCATTTTTACTTGTCACTTATAAAAAGAAAAATAATTCAGATTTTATGTACCTTTAATTATCATCTTCCAAGAAAAAGCCATTTGCCAACAACAGCAAAACAAATTATTATTTTATATTAACACACAAAATGGAGTATTTCATACAGAACTTGCTAGGTACCTAATATAAAACCTGAAAAGCAATGACATGAAAACATAAAGTAACCAGCAGTACCTATCCTATTCATTTCTACAAAATGTAACAAGGTTCAAAAAAGGACTTAAAAATCAGTTTAATCTGGTAACACAGAAAATGAAGTATTTTGGTATCAGTTAAGTGACAAAATTACAAAGGTAAAGGTTTGTAGGTACTTAATACATTTATGTTCCTTACTGCTTTACAATTTTTTTCCTGAGTTTTAAGGCATTTTTTAAGCCTAGAAGAATAATGCTGAGTTTAGAATAAGTTATAACATCCCTAAAATTTGCTGTAAATTATAGATATGTGCTTTTAACATTACCGTGTTTTAACATGGCTCTTATCTGGCAGAACAGCAAAAGCAGCAACATTCTATCCTACACAAATGATAAACTAGAAAACAGTATCGTATGCTGTACTAGTAAATGAACTGTAACTGCCTCAACTCCTTCCTCTTAGTTCTTACTCCACTGCAAACATTACAATGTCTGAGACCTTTTTCAGGAATATTTCCCACTTAACTGGATGACCAAATTATTTCTAGTCTTAGTTTAAAAGAAATCAGGTAAGTAGCTTGGTCATTCAAATGTAATATTAGTTACTATAACAAAATTTCAAAATATGTAACATTTCAGTTTATAATTAGTATAAATAGGCAATTACATTCACATATTTTACATCAAAACATCTTGTATCTACAGCAGTCATTCACACAGCAAAACAAAAAGTACCCTTAAAACAAGAAAAAAATGTCTTCAGTTAACTAACACACATACTCTCTGCCTCACAAAGAGGAGATAATTGACATGGAGCAAATACAATTTCACTAAAGGAATATAACTTTGTTCTTCATAGTAACATAACCATAGAACTTAAGCATTACAGCATAAAAAATGTCCTAAATCTAAATATACAAAGAAATTATACTCAAGTATTTGAAATTTATTTTCTGCTATTAAATACATGAGTATTCTACCTTACTTAATTTTAACTAATTTACTATTTAGGTTTCTAAGCAAAATTTTGTACCTTAAGTAATCCTACTGTAAGTACATGAATATTGATGAACAACAGTATCCCAAACATGCCATCAGCTCCTTTCCGTCACAATTATTAAAAAAAAAGACAAACAACTAATAATACGCCTAATATGTGCTAATAAACGTTACTTTTAGTTGTCGTATCAGATTCTAGCTAAGATCCCATCGTTCTGTACAGTTCCATTTTTAGTAACTTCTTTGCTATCAGATTAGTTTTCAGCCACTTTTTCCTTCTTATATTTGTTAACTAGAAAAATCTCTGATACTTTGATTCTACCAAATGGTTTCATAATTCTCTTTCATTCCCAATCCAAAGAACTGAAAAGAGATGCTGTTAACTTAGAGCTAACATTTATCTCGCTGAAAAGTGCAGATTGACCAAAACATGTAATGGCACGGTGTGGAGGAGTGGAAGGCAGGGAGACACTGTTAAAATTAACACATTTAGTACAGTACAGAAAAACAGACATCAAAACAATCTACAAGAAATGTAAATAAGTGAAACAGATCACATTAGTCATTGGCATAGACAACTGATACCCTTACTTTATGATCAGAATGAGAAAACAGACATAGAGAATAAATGATGAAAAGCAAAAATTGATCTATAAAAAGTAATAATACAGAGCAACATTTCTCAACTGTTTGGTCACGTTCCCAGGGAACTCAGGAGGTACGGGAAGTGGCATTACAGTCTAAACCAGAAACTCTTTCCTTATGGGCTACCCTGTAACAGCATGGACTGACACATGACACAAGATATACTTGGCACCTAGATCACCTGGCAGGAAAGCATCACAGAGTGATGCCTACTGGAGCATGGGAATTAAGCAGCCCATCATCCAGATGCAGACCAGAAATCTGGCCTACCAGACTACTGGCAGACTTAACGCTCATGGAAGACTGAAAGCAAACAAAATCTCCCTCTATATTTCTGCTACAGGTCCCAAAGGACAAACATTTCAGAAGAAAGTTTGCATTTCAGAATAGAGTTAAGCAACAGTAATCTAAACATGTCAATAGTAACACAGAATGGCTGATGTGGGAAAGGACCTCTGGAAGTCATCTTGTCTAACCTCCCTGATCAGGTAGGGTCACTTAAAGTCTGTCAGATCAACCGATGTCTGAAGAAATGAAGTCCTACAGCCTAAGAACGCAACAATATAAGCCTTTACACCTCCTCCCCTTTCTGAATACTGTACCAGTAGCACTCCCTGTACACCTCTAACATCCCTGTTGTCCCCAGTATCTCTCTCCCAGCAGCTATCTGCCATCCTGCCAGCGGTGCAGTGGCAAGTCTACTATTGATGTTATCAATGCCATTCTTCTGAAACCAAACCAAACAAAAAACCCCACCCTCCGTCCCCCAAAACTCCACTGTCCCAGCAGTTTTCTTGATGTCCTTTTCAAAATGTCATGGAAAGAATTTAGATGTGTTGGAAAGCTTGAAGTGGCTTGAAGTGAATGACTACGCTCTGATCCCAGCTGTGGGATCTCCCAAGCCCAGCGACAACAGTCACTAGGAGTTCTAAACGCCTGGCCATGTCTAAGCATAATATAAGATTTACATATCCCTTTAGAATACCCAGCGTGCTTGGTTTTGGTCTGAGAATGTATCTGGGTAGAAAAATCAGTTGTTGGGTAACAAACCCAACAACCCTTTTTAATTTAAATTTTGGACATCCAGCAGCCTACATGTGAAAGTGCTGAACAAATGGCAACACATCATTTTGGATCCCCAGGAAATAGTTGGCCTGTACTGTCCTAGGAAATGTCACAATGAAAGCGTGATTCACTTGCTGATCCACAGTGCAGAAGGAAAAGCTCAAGAACTATATACTCTTAACAAATGGGAATATGTATGGATGAGAATCCATGGCATTTTTGAAAAGGTATCAAAACATAATGTGAATTAATTACATGTATCCGTATTGTTAATGTGCATAATTGGCTGTGACTTCTGTATTTGATCGCATTTTTTATCACTATGCAATTGACTTCCTATTAACTTGATGGATTGCAAAGATCTGTATGTTTGCTGACAACAATAACATGACAATCTGGGAATATTAAATATCACAGTAGAAAAACACCATACGTCTGCCGTATAGCAGAAAACTCCTAGGACATACAATCATATTGCAACCAAATGATAACTTTAAACTGCCACAGTTGTACAGCCAAACAATTTCAGATTACTGTATTATTTTTAGAAGTAATCGCTGGATGAGACCCCTTTTGAACAATATATTTAAACATACACAGTCCTTTTACTGTCCCACTGACCAATGGCACAAGTTACACTCAAAGTTAAGAGCTTCCTGTCTAACCAGCTGAACCAGAGATACAGTAAAGAACCCAGCAAAAATAGCCTTCCCCAAATTGTATACTTTTTCAAAACATATTTCTTAGATAATTTCAGTAAAGTCAGTGGAGTGACTTTGAGTAAGTAAAAGTTTTTTTAATAAAGCCTTGAAACCCATTCAAAAGGAAAGCAGATTCTTACTGTAGTTCTGTGGAACAAGTTCTGGGTTCTTCGGTGTTTTGAGTTTAAAAGACACGTCTCCAATAGTGACAGTATCACCTAAAAAAAAAAAGAGGAAAGAAGTCCTTTAGTTTCCAGATACTTTTTAAGTTTTTAATGTCTGTATATTAAAGTTTAAACCATAGGCTTGCTATGGTAAGGCTGACTATGTGTTCACAAAGCAGACTCTAATCTGCTTGAGAATTATTAGTTTACTACTTAAGCTCCGCTGCTATTCAACAGATCATGTACTAAGGCAATTTACATTTAAGTAATATTTCTTGACGTTTTTCTTTTGTTGCCATTGTTATAACCATAACTTACTTTGTTGGGAGCTATGGAATTCAAGCTTACTATAGTACCCCATTCCAGCTACCATTGCTGATTTATTGAAATGAAATCCTTAGACTGCAGAACTAGCAGTGAGAAGCACTTGCAGGGTGATGATTTTCCTGGGTTTTCAAGCAGCCCGAAACAGTATCTGTTGGAGGTATAAAATGACATATTCATGTCAGCAGGCCTTTCCTGTGCTCTCTGACTGTACGGCTGTGGAACCTGGCACCTTTACGAGGTCTCAAGCATTTCTTGCTCTGGATTTCACCAAAACTAAAGCACCTGGCCATTTTATTTACTGGTCTCTTACTAGGACCTGCCTGTCTTATCTGTCTTTCTGCACCCACAGGCTTGAATAAAATCGCAGAGCACACCCTGCGTACTTTCTCATCAAAATCTAGTTTGCAGCCAGGGAATGGGCGAGCACCAAGGCAGCGGTGGTCACACAGAAAAACACCCAACACCTGTGAAGCCAAGAAAATGAGCTGCAGACTGGTGACAAACTCAAAGTTTATTTTTTTTTCAAGAGAACATCTGGGCCATGCAAATGAGTTCACAAGTATTAAGACCATGAAGCTAAGATGACTCTAGTAAAATAATGTTTTTTCCATTACTGTTGCTGAAGATAACACCAGCTTCACTGCCCAACAGGCACGGAAGTGAGTGCGTTAGGATGGAGAGGATTACTGGACTAACACTGCTGTGCAGGGGTGCACTTTTGCCACAGCACTCTGATTACACTACCTTTCCATCAACCGAAGCCAAGTTTTGGAACTGTTTCTTGTGCTTGTGCTTTTCTGAGAAACGAGACGTAGAAAAGACACAGCCCATGAACAAGATCCAACTCTAAAAACCCTTTTGTTGATCTGCATCTTGTTCTACAGCATCCAAGACAACCCAGTCTACAGTCACCCATTTCCAGCACTGAGTCAAAGAGTTTGGAAGACCAATGCTGGAACCAGAGAGGGAGATCCTGAAGAGGAAGCTTGTCCAAAATGACAGAGGCAACTGAAACTCCTCCTATGCATACAGCAGCTCTCCTTTCAGTAAGCAGCGCCTCTAGTTTTGCACTCAAATGCAGTTCTCTTCCACTGTACCCAGATGTTACCGCTCATCTTACAGGACTGAGAATCCCCAGGTTCTGACATGACTCAGACAATCCATGTGAAAGGTTACGCATTTAGACCTAGATTTACAGCAGCCAGAAGAGAATCACCTACAGCAACAAACAGGAAGCAGCGAAGAAAGGATTATAGCTGATTTCCCCCCAGATTTCAGGGCTCAACAACAATGCTGAGACTGGGATTCACAGCCTGACATACGTGCCTGCATGTTGCTCTTCAACTCCAAATAATCAGCCCCCGCTTCTTCCCTTAAAACAATGGCAGAAAGTGGTAAACTGGTGGTTGTTCCTGCACTTTACATGACAGTACAGTGCTTCAATGGCTTGCCAGAAAGTGGGAGACTTAGACAACAGCATTACTGCTAAATAAAAAGTGGCCAAGGGTTCATCCCTGGTACTAAGGACAAGCAGCACAAAGCAGTCCCCACCCTCCTTGCTAGAGCTAAGCACCTTTCTTTGTCAAATCTCTGCAGGAGCCAAGGAGTGGAACGGTCCCAGCGCTGGGGCTAAGCTAATGACTAGGCAGCGGATCAGGGCTTTTGGTCATTTCCTGGCCCTTGCTGAACTTGCAGTTCAAATTCACCCAAGAGTACTGTGCCCTCTTCAGCCTGAAGTGTTCAAACACACTCCAGTTCAGAGGCTTGGTCCCTGTTCTGGTAAGTGTTATGTATCTTAGAAAGTCACTGGACAATAGACTCGACCACTGCAGGGTGTAAACTCTAGGCTTTGGCTTTCACGGGGTTTTGCCCACTTTTCTGAATTTTAAAGGAAGAAAAACTATTTTACTGCATAAGCATCATCTCCCATTCCCCTTCTGCTGCAGCTCCAACTACTTTCTCACTAGGGAACAGCTAACTGATTGACCAAAACACCTCCAAGTTGATGTAAACATCCTAAGAGCCCACTGCTTCTTGCAAAAGTTGACACCTCTCTCATTAGCTCAGCTAGGAGGAATTTTAACATTCTAAAAAGAGCAGGTTGCCTGATATATCCTTAGGAAATTAGTGCCAGTTTATTTTCTCACCATTCCCTAGCCAACACGCAATGAGACAAGAGTACATGACTAATTAGCTCCTAGCTTAAATCACCTCAGCTCAAGTTGTAAATACTCTCTCATGCGTACATAGTCATCCAAAACACAGTAGGGACAAGACGCTGAAACAACAAGGTGTCAGACTTTTCCAATACGTTGGAATGATGATATCATCTACAGGAGAGAATTTTAATTACCTATTTTATTGGCACAGTACTGAAAAGTGTTAGTTGATTTCCTGTACTCCCTTAAAAAAAAAAAAAAAAAAAAAACCAAACCAACTGAGTTTGGTTTACATGAAAAATGCATCTGTTCTGGTGGTATTTATGTCAGTCTATAACATGCTAACCCTTGATCAACATATCTAACCATGTCCAAAAATTCCACAAATATTCCAGCCATCAACGGTCTCTGTAAATTTTCATGACAAATGGGCTGAGAGGGAACTATATGCAAGATGTGGAGATAGCTGAGCACACAAAACCCCTAGCATACAGTCATAGCATTCAGCTTTTAACAAGTTTTTTGCTGCCTGGAGACAAATGTTGCTTCCAACTTGCATCTGTCCAGCAAAAATATTAGCAGCGTTTAATAGAACTTTAAGCAACAATAAACCAAGACAGTAGAGTCTATTTTCCTAGCTAAATGACCACAGGGGGGATTAGCCCACTATAATCTTATCACACTTCCACCCGGGCTACATTTTGTTGTCCCATATTTTTCTTCTGTACTTATTTAAAATCTCATGTTTGGTTACTCTGTTTCCACTGCATTTCCATACTCTTTGAACAGAGATGTCATCCCAGACAAGCTCTTTCCAACATTTCACCAGCTGGCAAGGAACTGACAACAGCCTGCTTGGTAAAACGGTGGTGTTAAATCAGCAAGACTCATAATTTGAGAACACATATCCCAAATTATTTGTCTCCACTGCAAATTATGGAATAGCCCATGAATACTCCGACCCAGCTCACAAGCAACTAACCACACTATTGTGGACAAAAGCTGTGCACATGAGGTTTTGCAATGGAGACTTTGTAGCCTGTATCAGGCTTGCTTAGGAAAGCAGTGAAGATGTGCCCCTGGTTTCTTATCTCCCACACAGAAAACAGTAATCTTAAGTAGCACAGTCTTCGGGGAAAACAGTGGGATACAAGCAGCGTCTGATGCACACAACGAGCTAGGGCTGCTGAAACAAAACAAGCGCCAAATAAGCCAGAATCCAGAAGGTAGGGGGGAGATGCCATTCAGGGGGCAATCAACATACAGACAAAACAGGTAGTTTGAGAGCCCATGCAATATGGGCTAGAAATTGGGGGCACATAAAGATCGTGACCCAATAACGGGACCCTGAAGAGACTCTCTGAAAGGAGGAGATGTGAAAACAGCCTCAATACATACAAGGAGCTCTTTCTACTGCATCTGGAATAGACAGGTGTGAATTTCACCTCTGGCAAAATGGCAATTCGCACACGCACATACAGTTAGCCAGTCACCACACTGAACCTGATATTTTCTCTCTGTAGCTCTAAAGAAGAGAGTGTAATACCTATGTCTGCTTTTTACGATAACTGCCAAGGGCCATTCAGGTGAGCAGGCCTATTTCTTCCACTCAGACCAGTGAGGGCTACTGAATAGAAAGGCACCACCTCCAGCTCCAAGCCCCTGAGCTGCAGAGGAGGCAGCTGCAGGCTGGGAGAGCACTTTGGCAGGGCACCCCTGCTCGAATGCCCTGTGCTTTTACTGTCCCTCAACACCTCCCACTCATCATTCTCCGATATGGAATAGTAGAACTTGATGGACCTTTGTTCTGACCCACTGTGGATGTTTTTATGCTATAACCTCAGTAAGAAGGCTTCTTGAAGATGAAGCTTTATTGTGCGCTTGGCACCTTTGACCAGTCTTCTGTTTAAAAGGTAGTATCACACTAACTATCCCTCTTCTCCTCTCTCCCTCCCAAGAAGAGACTATTCCCTAATCCTACTATTTTTTCCTATATGATGAGAAGAAAAAGCCACTGCTGTTCTAATTATTTACAGCAACGCTGGTCATATCTGAAGATAAACAGATTGCATCTCAACCACAATTTAAGAACTTAAGAAGCAGAAAAAGTTTTATTTCTTCTACTCGCCATTCTTCTGGTGAAATAACACATTAAGAAAAAAGGAAATTAATAAATTTGAAATGGCTATTTTTAAATAAAGAAATCCTACAGCAAAAGAAAATATGTTGCACAGATCTATACATGTGTTTAATTTTTTGAGAAAACAGAAAAAGTTCCAACCTCATGTGTAAATATTTATATTATCAGGGTTTTTATAAGATACTACAATGAAGCTTCAGGAACACTGAGTTTTTAGGTGGCTGAAATTATTGCCTTTTGGACTCTTTAGTCCTGAATTTATATGAGATTAACACACTCCAACAGTCATCTTAATATATTACATATTCACTTGTACACAGACCATCCATCTGGTCTCAAAAGCCAGTGACAGGAAGAGCATATTAAAACTGTGAAGGTGCTAAGCTCTGCTAACATTAATTTCTGTGTGATAAGATCACACCTGTTAGAGGAAAATTCAAAATCTGTATTATATTCAAATGTATATTTCCAGTCATAATTTCATTCTAATGAAA
>VZSZ01011516.1:162371-197965 GCA_013398815.1 Ibidorhyncha struthersii | reverse complement strand
TGGGGAATATGCTTGCAACTGCTATTTATCCAGCACATTTCCATAAGGGCACAGAAAAGACTGTCAGCCAACTTATTTTGAAGAAACAGAAATGACACTTTCCAGGATTTGTTTTTTTCTTTTTCCTCAACTTTTCTGAATACGCTATCCAGGGGGGGCAGAGGAGGTGGGGTGGGGGAAGCTGNTTCTCTCATTTCATACCAGCTCTTACTGACCATCTTCATGGCTGTAAACATTACACACAGTCACTGAGAAGCACTGTAACCTATTCTGCATCTCATATTGGTACTGGCAGCCTCCAAAATGCATGAGCATGAGGGACAGAAACCCATTCCCTGAACTCAGTAGGTTTGCTCCTTGACCACCACTGCCTTCACCTGGAGATGAGATGGAGCTCAGCTGCTGCTCACAGGACCCCACAGACTGACAGCTGCTGCTGACCAAAATAGTTGGATGTTTACACAACAAAACCCATCTCCAATCTAAGCAAAAGAATCCACTTAAGTCGCCCTTTTTTATGAGCAAGGGAAAGAAAGCCTTTCTCTCTAAGAAACCAAAATAATTGCTTCAAACATAAAATTTAAATATTACTCAATTTCTACTCAACGTTATTATTAGACCTTCTATTTTTTTAATTTTCAGCTGTTAAGCTAATGCTTGATTTTTCAATTGTCTACTTTAGGCTAATGATTCTCTTTACTGATTAAAGTCCAAGGTGTCATTAAAAAAAAATCTTCATATTAACCTTTTCTTCCATTTTTCTGCATTAGTAGAAGATAACAACATGAACGCAGAATCTTATTTGACATTCAGTCATTTAGGAAGCTTACAATCATTTCTTAGCAGAGAGCTTTTTTTCATTTGGGCCAACAGCATACCCTGAAGGTAGGGAGTCTGACGATGCTGAATTACAAAAGTGTTATGATGTGAAAAGTCAGTTTTAAATATGTTTAATACCATGATGACTCACATAGACTCAATATATAAATTTCAGAATATCTCTTAGTAATATGCTTACCATGTCAAAGAAGTGCTAAGCTGCCCATTTCATCAACCAAAACACTTCAGAAATACTGGTCGTCATCTCCAACTTTCTGCTCAACATCAGCTTATCACCAAGAGGAGATCAGATGAGCTGTGGCTCTGGCTCACTGAGTCTCAAAAACCTTCAAGGATGGATCTTCCACAGCCTTTCTAGCCAAACTCTTCCTCTGCTGCACCACTCCCCTAGTAAAAAGGTTTTGTCCAATTGTCCAGTCTGAGCGTCCCAAACCCCAATTTGTCATGACTGCCTCTTGATACATTATCTGCCACTGTTAAGTAGAGTTAGACTTAATCATTTTTGTAATCATAATTTTAAGTTGCCAACAGATTTCTCCTCCCTTAGGCCTCTCCATACAAACATAACAAGCCCAGATCCATCAGCTTCTTGCTCATCATCAGGTGCTCTAGGCGCCTAAGAATTTTGGTAGCCCTCAAGCGGACTCCCATCAGTTTCTCTGTATCTCCCTAGAACGAGGAAACCTGAAACTGGACACAGCATTCCAGGCAGAGCCTCACCAGTGCTCCCTTTCCCACTGCACACACTCCTCCTAATGTAGCCCAGTCTGTGGTTCACCTTATTTGCTATGAGGTGTTGGCTCATATTCAACCAGACATTCACTACAATCCTACAGCCTTTTCAGCAAAGCTGCTGCTCTGCCAGTCCCTCCACAGCCTGTAGTGAGACGCAGTAACACTAAAGTCCAGTATCAGAACTTCACCCTTCTCCTTCTTAAACTTTTTGAGGTTTCTGTTTGCCCAGTCCTCAAGTTTATCGAGCTCGTTCTGGACTAAATATCTGCAGTGTGTCAGAAGGTAGGGATTTTGTCCCTACACACCAAATAGCACTTTTACACTCTTCTTATGTTGTCTGTCCTTATTCCTACTTTTGTATGCCCCCTTTTTGTGCTTTAGTTCATTGAGAAGTTCCCTGCTTGGCCAAGCAGGCCTCCTGCTGAAATACCAAATCTTCCTGCACTGTGGAACGGTTCATTCCTGGGCTGTCATTAACTTTTCCTTAAAAATCATCAAGCTCTCCTGGGCACCTTTCTTCTTCGTGGTTGTTATAGAAGGGATTCTACCTACCTACCTCCTGAATAAGTGAAAGCCTGCAGTCCTTACGTCTAGGATCCTAATTCTGCTGCTCGCCTTCCCAGCCTTCTTCCAGGTCCACAACTCAATCATGTTACGGTCACTGCGATCCAGGCTGCCATCTACGACCAAACTGGCCACAGTTCTTCCCTACTTGTGAGCAGCAGATGAAGTGAAGAGTTACCCCTAACTAGGCGCCCTGGCATATGTGTTACAAAATTTTTACAAACACAGTCTAGAAACTACCAAGAATGCATGCACAATGCCAAATTGCCCTGCTAGCAGATGTCTCAATGGCTGAAATCCCCCATGAGCATGAGGGCCCATGAGTGGGAGGTTTCTGCTAGCTGTCTGTAGAAAGCGATATCCACTACCTCCTCTTAGTCATACGGTAACAGATGCTCACCACATCCCCTGTGTTCCCTTTCAAATCTTCTGTGGCCAGTGCTACTTACGTGAAAAATTAGCTCATAGGGTTTTCGAACTGTATGAAGATTCCTGAAATACAGTTTGCTCAGTGCAGAAAAGCCAGACTATCAGTCTATTCTAAACTGAGCTGAGGTATCAAGTGCATTAGTATAATTTCAGTAACATTTTTCAACTAAAAAGAAACTACAACTGAAAATCAATAGACTTGTTTTTACAACTTCCCATTTACTGAAAAGATAACCAAGATAGACAAAACAGCTTTAAAATTCCCTATGGCATCTCCTACACAACTATCCTGAGTTACTGAGTTTGCCAAGCAGGTTCAACTTCAGCTTCATGTATTAAAATGGGCAGGAGCTGCAGAACACATCAACACGTATCAGGACTGTAACAGTTGCTAAACAGGAAAATTAAAATTTTGAACAACTGCCAAATATTAAAACTCAGAAGCTATTTACTGACATCTATTCATGGGAACAACGGTGAAACCCTACTGAAGACTGTATCTGCCCAACAGCTCATCCCTTTCTTCCAGCTATATCAGCGTGTCTAATAAAAGACACTATTTTTTTGCTGCCAACCTTTTCTCTCTTAAATGTTAGAATAATTTGAAATAACTCAGGCATACCTCTTCAAATTTTCACGACAACTGGCTTTGAAAATTCCCGTCTCCATTTGCTGCTTTCTCAGTTGTGCTGACGCAACAACTGTTTATAAGGCCTTGCCGTAAATCAAATCACTGGAACCATTTCAGTTACCACAATGCACAGCCCCCTAAGTACAACTATGGAGGCAATGAACAATAGCAGGAATGTTAAGAGAAAATTAAAAAATGAAGTCTCTTAAATAAGTTTTGCCAGTGAAAGAAATATTGCCAGAACCACACTCCCAGCTGTCAACATGTGGACTTCAACAAGTTAATGACACAGGTAAAGCCAGAAAAGGGAATGCTGGAAAGCATTTGCATCCATCATCAATCAGCTCTTCAGTCTTTGGACAGTGATAGACCTGGGGGAAAAAACTACCCAAAACCCCTTCTAAACACATGGTCCCATTCATACTCTTCCTACAGATTATAATTTTTTACCACAATCACTTAGATCCTGTACACTGATGATTAAAATCACAGGATTCTGAAGTCTGATACCATTTTCACAACTGACTGTGTTATACTCAGCACATACTCTAGTATGTATCACTGGGATCTTTCAGGTTTTAAACACAGGTTTGACTAGGAACTGGGACTGACCAGGTTTGGAAAGCATAGGAAGTGAACCTGGACAGGCAAAGTTGCAGAAAACAGCGAATGAAGCTAGTATACATTTTGGTCTACACAAGTGACAAAGTGTAAGTTGGTTTATGTACACTGAGCAACAAAGCACATGAGAGACCTTCCTTTGCCTATACTATCTCACTGGCAAAGATTTTTATTTTTCCAGCTCATCAGTTTTCACCAAATTCAGCGTTTGTTCCCACCAACCCCTTAAAGTGTCTCTGATCTTGTGTATTCGGTCAGATTTTTTCAAAAGTTTCACATTGCATACAGATGCAAATAATTAAATGTCAGTGAACTGAGTTAGGTAGAACTTCACTTTGTTCAGCTCATACTGTGTTTAAAATAATAACTCATCACAAATAACTCTGCAGTCTACAAAAACTGATTCTTTTCAGTCTTTTGGAAGAAAACATGAAACTTGCATTAAAAATTATTCTGCTAGTCATCCTTCCACAACACTTGCTACTATAAATTAAGTTTCCCTCGTTAAATAAATTGTGCAAACCCAAACCCTTTCCAGATATTCCCATTATCCTTTAGTTACTGAGTGCCTCTGTCTTTCACTTTGAGACTGCTCTCAAGCTTTACCACTAAACAGCTCTAGCAGTTTCTCCACAGCCCCCAGTGCACCAGCAAGCCATATTCGCATTACACGGACAGAGCTGAAAAGCTAATCATGGGTCCTTCACATATAACAGGACAAAATCAGGCAACAGTTTCTCCCTTACACTTAAAAGGTACCATCATAGACAGTAAATCTGATCTGGCAAGGATGTCAGATCCAAATTACTGGGAAGACAACAATTTGCTCTTTACTTGACTGTTAGCTCCCAGCCTTTTCAGAAATATTTTATCAGTAGGGAAGAGACGTGCAACCTCAATACTGCTTACAACAAGATTTGTAATTACAACAGCTGCATAGAAATAGCAAAAACCACGTATCACACACAAAATTTCAGACCATCTCTTTGTAATTTTGGTAACCTCAAAACAGTGACAGGGCCTGCAAGAGGACATGCAATCATCTTTAAAATAATTTAAAAATAAAAACTAACAAAACCCAAATAATAAATAGTATTCCTAATATCAAGGTCCCAAATTCAGAGCAGCACAGGAATCAGTATAACAAATGAGATGTCTCAGGTGCTGGGAGGGCAAATATCCCTAATATTATCTCTTAGCCTGCCTTTAATAAACTACAAGATTGTCTAGAGCTTCGAGATTTAAATCCTTCTACCAGAACTACTATGACCATTAATTTTACGTGGGAATACTATTATTCATTACATATACAGTGCATTCATGAATATTGCTAAGTTACACTCAGTTAAATTCCACAGCACATGGAAACTGTGAAGTATTTTTAGTAATACTGCATTTGCTACCGTTTCATTTTGCTGAATTTCTTCTTGTTCGTAAGGTTACTCATCCCAATAAAGGGCTGAAAAGTGTGAGCTACCTTCTTCAGGTGCTTGTTTCACACATTGTTAACTTGTTCCCTTTTATTCCTAATTGTTTTAAGATAATAACTATTTTTTTAGTACTTTTGACCAATAAAATATTAGCTATTCAAAAATTCTTGAAGGAATTTTATGGTTATCAGTTCCTCAAAGGCTTCCTTCTTGACAAACCTTTGAGAAACCAAGCACATATTTAAAGAAATGATCAACTAATATATACATTAAAGATAAAAATTGAGATAAATGGTATTAAAGGGGTATAATTAAGAGCTTTAGTGAGTACCCCACCATCCAAATCACTTGCTGTCATTCTGTCTCCCTAATTTACAGCTGCTCATCACTCCTTCTGTATTTAGTAGCTTTGTTGCTTTTGGCATTCATCCCGAAAAGTGCCAGCTACCACAGGCATATGTCACTGTTTCAACGCCACTTGTGCTGTCTGCACAGGCCTGTCATCTGTCTCAAAGGTCACCAGAGGATACTCCAGGACAGTTCAGGTCATCCTTCCCAGCATATGCGATCTCAAGGTCAACCCCCTATCTCATTACCGTAGGCTGCCTTGGCATCAACCCTGGCAACACGACACGGACACGGCTTTGCCTTAGTGGCAGGAAAAAGCCGTGCAGTGCAGGAGCAGAGAGCATCGCAAGGTACTAATAAGCCGCTTGATGGAGAGGAGCAGTTCTGGCAGGTACAGGCTGTGGGGCTGCTCTTTTGCTTCACTGCGGGTGAAACGCTTTGAAAGAGAAGCTATGGACAGCCATGCTCCGCGTCCCTGCCAAGCCTGTGACTGAACTCTGCCCCTTCTCCTCACGCAACACTCACAAGCATAAGAAATAGGGACGGCAGCGCAAACTGGACAAACCAGGAGATGGTAACCTGCCTCCAGGCCTTCCCCGGGCCGCCTGGCTGAGGGGAGAGCGGGCCTGCCCCACATCCCCGGGCCCGGCGTTAGGGCCCGAGGGCTGGCCAGGACAAGGGGAGCCAGGGGGAGGCTGTAGAGAGGCCCGGGCCGGGTCACCCCCGGTGGTGGCGGTGGAGGGGGGTTGGTTCGTTACCTGAGNAGACCGCTGCCGCCACTACCGCCGCCGCCGCCGCCGCTGGGCCGGGCCGAGCCTAGCCGAGCCGAGCCGAGAAGGGGAAGGGAAACGCCGCGGCACAAAGTCCCACCGGAAACTAGCGCCGGGCCGACCGGCGGCCGGGGCGGGGAGGGGCCGGCGCGGGGCGCGGGGGGGGCGGCTGCGGGGCGAGCCTGCCTGTGCCGCCGGGGNCCGGGGTGGCTGGGGAAGGCGAAGGGGGGGGAATCCTCTCGCCCCGAGCTGTGCCGGAGGAAGGGGGGAGCTTAGCCGGGGGACCATGGCAGGGGGAGCCCTGGGCCCCCTCAGCGCCTGCCGCCGCGGCCGAGGGGGAGGCGATGGCGCACAGCGCCCCGGGCCCCCTCAGCGCCGGCCGCCGGCGGGGCTGATACCACCGGTGTGTTCAGTCAGGAGGGTCGGGGCGTCAGCTTCGAGGGCGACGTGATTTGTTATTTTTTTTATATCTATATACACATAAAGGATTGAGATCTCCGTAGCTGGAAACTTTTAAAATGCCCTGGAAAGCAAGGCGCAGGCAGCAGTGGCTGAGGTAGATTCATGCGCCAAAGGTATTTCCTACCTGCGAGTTCTTAAATCCTCCTGAATTCATGGGCCCTTCTGTCCTAGTGCCACCCCTCACCTATGTTCTTGGGATTAAGTAATTTTATATTTCAAGAAGAATTGGAAGCAAGTTACTCAGGAGTGGCATTTTGCGCACGCATGGGTTAGATGTGAGATTTTTGTAAGCGATGATGTTATCTAAGCAGATTTCAAAATTGGCTTGTTTCAACTAAAGTTACCGCTCTGGATCTATGTAAAAGCTCAGGAGTAATTTTAGAATAATTTGTGAAAGGCTGAAGCTTTTATGATAACAAACTAAGTCAAGTGTCAAGACAAATCCAGTTGAGACTTGGATCTCAGCACCAGTAAAAAGGTGGTGAGGGAGCTTAGCAGAAGGTAGAAGCCAAAGTCAAGTCACCATCTTTATCACCTGTACTTCAGGTTTTAGGTATCTATCTCAGTGTCCCTGGGGCTGGGAGAATTTCTCTCCAGTAAAGCTCCCATTTGCTGCATGCTGTCAGCACTGAACAATTATCCCAAAGGACAACCAGTAAAGAGCGAGCTAAGCATCTGTTTAAATGTAGACAACTTAGACTTCTAAGCCCCCAAAAGATATTATGAATTATGAATGTTGATCTAGTCCTAGATGCATTTGTGCAGCTCGGTATTAGGTGTTTTAAACACTTAAGGGAGGTGAGATTTCATCATCTTCAGCATTTCCCATTGGCTAGAGTGTTGGCTGGGTATAAATTCTATTCTTAGTGTCTAATACAGGTCTGTGAACCTGCTTTCTAGTTCTATGGCAGGGTAAACTAAGCTGAAACATCCTTTTATGGATATTGCCCTAATTTCCAGTAAGCTGAAGATCACGAATGCTGGAGACCGAAGATAGGCTAAGTAACAAGAAGGTCTGGTGCAACAGAGTAGAAGGCCAATGAGGCAAAATAACAATGGAATCGTTTATGAATATATCTTACCAGTTTAGGATATGAAATTAGAAGATTACATTGATGCTCTTGTCATATCTATAGAAAAAATAAATAGTAATAAATTGCAACAGATATGCAAGCAATCAAATGCATAACCTGAATATGGCTGGCGTACCTCTCCAGAGGGCTGGAGCAATTTTCCTATGAAGACAGGCTGAGAGTTGGGGTTGTTCAGCCTGGAGAAGAGAAGGCTCTGGGGAGACCTTATTGCCACCTTACAGTACCTAAAAGGGGCCTACAGGAGAGCTGGGAAAGGACTTTTTATCAGGGAGGGTAGCGATCGGATGAGGGGTAATGGTTTTAAACTGAAAGAGGGTAGATTTAGATTAGATATTAGGAAGAAACTCTTTACGGTGAGGGTGGTGAGACAATGGAACAGGTTGCCCAGAGAAATTGCGGATGCCCATTCCTGGAGGTGTTCAAGGCCAGGTTGGATGGGGCTTTGAGCAATCTGGTCTAGTGGGAGGTGTCCCTGCCCAGAGCAGCAGGTTTGGAACTAGATGATCTTTAAGGTCCTTTCCAACGCAAACCATTCTATGATTCTATGAATACTGAACAGATTTCATGCTATGCTGGAAATAATGAGACATTTCAAAATTTTGTACAGATTCACAGTAATTTCACACTGTGAATGTACAAAGCATCCTTTTTCCTCTATGTGTGTGTGTGTATATACACCTGTCAAGCTAAATGCTTTAAATTTCAGCCCTTTCTGAGTCATGTGTCTATAAAATATTTTGATTTTTAAAGCATTGTCTTAAAATTCTGAATTAGTCAACTTTGTCAAAACTTTAAATTCAGCCTTGAGTTCAGCCTCCAACTTTTAATTTGCAGCAAAAGAAAACTATATTTACTGATTTTCAAACCATTGCTGGGAAAGTTATAATGGAAACATTGTTATCTCTGTGCATAATTATGGGGAGGGAAATTTTGTTGAATACGTATGTGTATACATGCATAAACAAACAATTCAATGCGCAACTTGAATGTTGCATTGTTTTTATGCTGTACTGTCAGTCATGACACCACTCAAAATTTAGTGTAATTTAATATTGTGAATGTATAGAACCTATTTTTTCTTGTATATACATGTGTATACCCACATGTGAAATTTTATCTGGCTGTACAGTTATTGCTTGAATATGGCATCTGCTTCACTTGCTAATCATAACTGCTGCATATGTGCTTTACGTATCTGGTACTTGCTCACTCCTCTCTATGGAAAGCACGATTCCGTCAGTGGTTTGGTGCTGTCATGAAGTGGAAGGATTTAGCAGTCTGCATCTGGTGTGTTTGTGAAGGC
Source organism: Ibidorhyncha struthersii (assembly GCA_013398815.1). Taxonomy (NCBI): domain Eukaryota; kingdom Metazoa; phylum Chordata; class Aves; order Charadriiformes; family Charadriidae; genus Ibidorhyncha; species Ibidorhyncha struthersii. Next base: position 188,738 of record VZSZ01011516.1, on the reverse strand, counting down.
TTTCACAGATGATTTACAGCACTGGTAATAAACAGCTATTTCGTATTTTCATTCCCTGGCTTAACAGCATTCTTATTTGGAACGTGAAGTTTCTTTAAAAAATACTTTTCCTTTGATTAAACAGAAAAGAACTTATTCCAAAGAGTGAGACCTCAAAAAGCATCTCTGTGAGTTGACAGTTTCCAGACTGTTCTCTCTAGTAGCTGTCAACTACTTTGCTGTGTAGCTCTAACTGCAAGACTAAATTAGACACAGGTGCAGACTATAAAGAACAATGCATCATCTCTGCCTAGTTGTAGTCAGTTCTCTTACACAAGAACAGAGAAGCCAGCTGAGATGAAATCCTGACTTCATCTGAAGTTCGTAGGAAATCTCTCATTGAATGCCACGAGGCCTGAATTTTATCCAAATGTTCTGGCTGAACTACAGTAATAGAAGTAAGCCAGTCTTCATTTACTGTTAAATCTTTGTCTAGAGTGTGCATCTAACATTAAACTCCTCTGAACCTATGTCCAGAAAATGTGAAGGGGCAGAAAGGGAAGTCTATTAGTTCATGCAGTTCCCTAGTGGTGTGGGTTCCATCTGGCGATGCTAATGAGAAAGTCAAGCCATAGAGGCAGGCCTTTCTTACCAATCGTTTTAATTCCTGAGATCAAGAGGATACTTTTGTATCTTTTTTCAGTTAGGCACAATTAGTTTCCTTGGTTTAAAATTTATAGTTGTTTTCCCAAATTATCCATAGCCACTGATGGCTTGCTTTAGATACTAAAGATAAAACTTGCTCATTTTTTTCTGCTGTGTGTCAGTTTTGAACAAATATAATTACTGATTTCCATGGAGCCACTCTAATTCCCTGTAATGACTCTTTGTAATACCAGAAGGTGCTTCTCTTGTATGGAATCAATTAGGAACAATATAAATCAAATAAAAATTGGAAATGCACAGCTGTTCCTTTGTTGACTTTGTTGAACCCTAAATCTGTCCCCTGTTTTAATCCAAGTTGATTTAAAAAATGGATCCATCAATAAGACACCAAGGTTTGAATGTAAACTGTCTTACCTCCTGGGTTTTGCTAACCTGACTTTCATTCATAATTTATTTCTTTGCATCTGATGTTTATTAGAATATCCACCTCTTCCGTCTTCACTATTATAAAATAGGCAAGAGCCAAAGCTAGATTTTGTTCTACAAATGGTGTTTATAATAGGTTTTCCACCGCAGAAGAATGTATAATTACTGCCTTTTTAGGTAAGGGTTGAAAGGTTTTTTTTCTCTGTTCGTATCACAACTTGCTTTCAAGGAATTAACATCCATTCCATTAGCTTCCCTAGTATCTGTTCAGACCCCTCTGTCTCTGTTATTCTATGCTGTTTGCACCTCTACACTGAACTAAAACAGCAAGTAAGGATAATGTCATTATTGATTTTTGTAAGAAACAATGACATGGAGGTAGGGAGGTTCTTGCCATCTGATTGCTCACTGGGAAGTTGACCTAATGGCCTCTAGCTACTTGGAAGTACATTTTTTGAAGATTGTTATTACAGCCATAAAACCTGTATAATTTATTTTTGTAAGGGAACATAGAAGACAAGAAAAACAAGTACTCTGCTGAGTGGTACTGCATATTTACATTTGTATGTGTTACAAGAGCGTAAAGGCCGTAAGTGATGGCATCGGTAATTTCTTATGCCAGACTCCATCTGTTTTCAGTAGTTTGTAACTCCACCATTCTTTAATAATTTGGGCAGAAATTTCTCATGCTGAATTTCTGCCTCAGGCTGAAGACTTCTTTTGAAAACTTGAACAAAAATAGCTTAGCAACTTTTCAGAAAAGAAAAAAGAGTGTTTTACTCGGGAACAGCTTATGTGACTGGGAAGGCTACACAACTGAGCAGCCGCATCACGAGGGAAATGCTTACTACCTTCCTTGGTGCTATTGGGGAGCTGAGGGAAGGCTAAAGAAGATTAAAACCTCTGTCCTGCCTCCTAAATTTGCATCTGGTTTTACCCACATGAAAACAGTTCTTAAACTAGAAACTTCACCGTCCCCAAGCTTTAGAACCAGGGCTAGAATTCTGCTAAGAGAGTCATTCTGGTTTCAGAAAGATGCTTTTTGATGATCCCAAATTATTGCTGAACTACGAGCTTCTGAAAATGGAGGAAATGTATTATAGCTTAACAGCTAACTCATCATATTCTGTTAGTATGAACTGTGACCTAGTTGAGACAGACTTTCGCCTCTTATTTCTCCTTCAAGACCAGGGAACACTACAGACAATGATGTGCTTTCAGTGCTTCTCCTTTCCCTAGGCTGAGGAAGCAGAGGGATGAGGAGCCAAGCCTGAAGGGACAGTTAGAAAATGGTGAATTAAGCACAAGGAACCCAAAGGGGAAGTGGAAGGGATGGCAAAACCACTGGATGGATGTAGACTCAAAGTAAAAAGCTATGTGACCAGAAATAATGAAGGACGAAGTTAAAACAGGGGCTGAAAGCACCATGACCACTATATTTTGCAAGCCCTGGACACTACTGGAACCCCCATTATTCTGCTGCTGACAGAAGCAGTTGTGAAACCCACTGAAAATATACTGACCTTGCTCACTCATGCTGTTAGTCTGAGTGGTGGGGGGATCTCTGCTGTCCTGCTGGTGCATTATTGGGCCTCGGGGGCAGGAAGGTTGTTTCTATTTGATTTCTGTAATTGTTATTTCTTTTAACTCTAGAAAACTACAAAATGCTCCAATAAACTAGTATAGCAATTCAGTGATTTCAGAACTGCATGGAGTCAAATGTTCAGGAATTAAATGCAAAAATGGTATTATTAGGTTATTGAAATTAAACTGCTGTTGATATGAAAATTTTCTTACAAAATTAGTGAGACGATCAGAAACTGTGCCTTCCCTGGCACAATTTGAGGCCATTTCCTCTTGTCTTATCACTTGTTACTTGGGAGAAGAGGCCTGCACCCACCTCGCTACAACCTCCTTTCAGGTAGTTGTAGAGAGCGATAAGGTCTCCCCTGAGCTTCCTTTTCTCCAGACTAAACAATCCCGGTTGCCTCAGCCGTTCCTCATAAGACTTGTCCCCCAGACCCTTCACCAGCTTCATTGCCCTTCTCTGGACATGCTCCAGCACCTCAATGTCTTTCTTGTAGTGAGGGGCCCAGAACTGAACACAGTATTCGAGGTGTGGCCTCACCAGTGCCAAGTACAGGGGCACAATCACTTCCCTAGTCCTGCTGGCCACACTGTTTCTGATACAAATTAATCACCAATGTAGGGTATCGGTTCATTTGTGGTTTATTTGATTTAGCTGTACTTGGCTCAAACATACGCTTATTGGCGTAAGATTTCTGATGTCCTTCCCTGTGTCCTTAATGGTTGTCATGATTCTCTAAAACAATTCTTGTATGCTCTTCACCCGCGCCAACGCTGATGTAAAATATCTGCTAAATAAACTTCACCAGTTTGTATTTACTGTTTTACTTTATAACTGGAGTGGGCTACAACTGTACACAGAGCTGGTTAGTAGAGTGGATGGGTAGTATCTGGGTAAAACGTGGTAGTTCCATGCCAGTCCCATGTGCCCGTACCCTAAAGCTTTTCCAGACTTCGCCCACAACTCAAAGGCAGCCACAATATGTTAGTAGAGCTGTTACATTAAGAGCTAAGCAAAATATCTGATCAAAGATTACCTGAAATCTTTATTCATTTTCATGTTGAAATGGTAGGTTTCCTTTTTTCTTAAGTTATAAACATCTTGGCTTTTCCTAACATTTATGTCTTGATGGATTCATTTTGCTGTCTACAGAATATTGCACAGAATAATCTCTAAAGGGTCACTGGCAGCATGTGCTGGTGACATAACATCATCAATAAAATGCCACAGTTCCTGAAAACAGGATTAATTTTACCCCCTTGTAATTCAGTGCTGTCCCTGTTAAACACAGGCTAATTCCGTGTATCACAAAGGTTATTTACATTTCAATAAGTTGTGAAGCAATCTCACAAGCTCATGTTTGCTGTTAACGAACAAAACTTAACTTCACTCTAGCTGCGGAACTTGCAACATTAGTTCAGTAGGGCCTGAGGCCATTTGTGGGGCTTACACAATCCCAAAAGATGAAAATACATATTGCCTCATTCCTGAACCTTTGAACTCTCTGTAGGCATTACTTTCATGAAAAATCGTCAACCTGCCTGGCTGGCCATGGGGTAGAGCTGTGGGTGACACTCGGTGAAAGATTTAGCCCAGAACGAAGGCTGAGGTGAGCACCCAACTGTTCCATTTAGACACTAATATCCTAAATCCTTGCTTAAGGGAGCTGCCAGTGAATCCCCTGCTGGCATATGTTCTGGGTCCATCTAACAGGAGAGTTGATAATCAGCAGCCTGACCCCTCGACCTTGTCAATGTAAATAAAATACACAAAATTGTGCCTTCTGTGCTGTCATCTGTGGGAAGAGGCATTAGGACCTGCACGTCTCGACTGCATTTGCATTGCATGAACACCAAATGAAAACCTTCACAGGTGACGCATGCACGAAAGTGCAGATTTAAAATAGCTCTAAATGACCTGGTCTGAGATTTGAAATCCCACACAGAGTTGCATTGATATAATCTCTTGTGTTTAATATAAATTAGAATGAATGAGATTATTTTTTTCCAGGAATTTTAAACTGAAAATTGATTGAATCTGTATTTAAAGAATGACCTAAAAAATCTTTAAGAAATGAAAAAGCCCAAACCAGCTGTTGTGAGGCCATGATGGGATTTTCTTTCTAAAAGAAAAGACCTTGAAAATGTTTGATATTCATCTCTCATGAAGCCCGTATCTGAAGTAAAGTACAATCTACTTTCTCAGGACAAGACTATTTAACACAGGTCCTCCAGGGAAACTCCGACTTGATTAGAATTCTCTTAGTGTTTTCAGTAGGGCAGCATTGTCTTTTAAAAACTAGTCAAAGACAAACCTTATACAATCTGCTGGTTGTTTCAGCTATTTGTTTTGCTTCTCCATTATGTTCAGATGAAAAGGTTCAAACCGAAAATTAGAAACATTAACTGCTCTGAGGATAGATTCCATGAAGGAGACAGGAAAACCTCTTTCTTTTCAGGCCAACCATAATTTCAGCGTGTGTGAATATGCAACTTACTTTCACCTGCTCTCTTTGATGTCCTGTAGCTAACTAGGTCATTTTATCAGACCGTCTGTCTGGGAAGATTCAATTTTATGACAAGTGAAAGAAAAGTGAAAATGGTAATTATGAGGAGATGGAAGTAATGCAGTACATGTTTAGCTCATATGTTAGAAGGTGGATTTTTTTTTCTTTCTTTTATGGTGGCTGTAGGGGTTTTGCTTTTTAAAATAAACACTTTTAACATCCCCAGTGGAACCTCTTAAATAATAAAAGATCTCAAATTCCTCTGAATGAATTTTCAGAATTGAAATACGATGTCTCTCTGTGTCGGAAGGAGTAACCCAGCCCATCTCGACTTTCACTTACTGTCCTGAGCAATGGTTCTTTGCTGTCCTAATATCTTAAATGGATTAATGTTCTAAGAATGCTTAAATGGGATTGTGGAGCTTTCATTTACACTTGGGCCACTATTATTCTTCATTCACAATTCCTTTCTCAGTATTCAGCATTGGTTTTGTCTGAAGGTCGCTTTAAGGACATCCTAAAAGCTTTGCCTTCATTTCTACTTTTATTTTCTTACTTCATAGTATGCTGAAGTAGTTCAAGAGCACTGCAAAGCATGTCAGACGCAGTTTTGTCTTCAAAATCTCAGAATTTAAGGGCTTAACCCAGTTTGCATGCAACTAGTCTGTCATACTTTGATTTCAAAAATGAGTACAGTTATTCAGGTAGGTAGGCGTTAGCAGAATGCAGATGCAGAACAATAAATGAGTTCACGGGAGGGAGGATTTTTTTGTAAGACTTGAGCGTGTGTGGCCTTGATTTGTACTGCACAGAGTGGCTGCCAGCCCAACCATTGTTATCTTGTGTAGTATGGAAGCAGGTAGTATAGTAAGTAACAAGGGGAAGGTACTAATGCTCTCTTACACTCTTTGTCATGCTAAATCAACACCTGAAATCCCTTCCTAGGTAGGCATACAAATAGCAGTAGGGATAGGTATGAGTTCCTCTCTCCACTCTCTGAGCTGGTGCAAGGTGAATCAGCTCACTGCCATGCAAGGCAATGCACCCAAATAAAAGCGTGCTGGCTCAGTAACTCGGTATGCCGGAACTTAGGACCCCCTGGGAAACTGCCCTCCAGGGACAAGGGAGCAGGACAGAGCTGGCAGATCTTTAAGGATGCTTTCCATAGAGCACAAGAGCTCTCGATCCCCAGGTATAAGAAATCAGGAAAGGATAGCAAGAGACTGGCATGAGAGAGTCGAGACTTGCTGGTCAAATTAAAGGGCAAGAAAGAGATGCACAGGCAGTGGAAGCAGGGACAGGTATTCTGGGAAGAGTATAGGGATGCTGCCCAGTTGTGTAGGGATGGGGTTAGGAAGACCAAAAAGCAGCTGGAGCTGAACTTTGCAAAGGACACAAAGAATAATAAGAAGGGCTTCTACAGGTATGTCAGCCAGAAAAGGAAGATCAAAGAAAGTGTACTGCCCCTGATGAGCAAGACTGACAAACTGGTAACAGTGGATGAGGAGAAGGCCAAGGTACTCAACTTTTTTGTCTCAGTCTTCACTGGCAACCTCCCTCCCCACACCTCTTGAGTGGATGGACCACAAGGCAGGGACTGGGGGAGCCAAGTCCCTCCCACTGTAAGAGAAGATCAGGTTCGTGACCACCTGAGGAACCTGAACATCCATAAATCTATGGGACCTGACAAGACGCATCCTAGAGTCCTGAGGGAATTGGCTGATGTAGTTGCCAAGACACTCTTCACAATATTTGAAAAGTCATGGCAGTCAGGTGAAGTCCCTGGTGAGTGTAAAAAGGGAAACATTGCACCACCCATTTTTAAAATGGGTAGAAAGGAGGGCCCTGCAAGCTACCAACCTGTCAGCCTCACCTCTGTGCCTGAGAAGATCATGGAACAGATCCTCCTTGAAGCTATGCTAAGGCACATGGAGGACAGGATTTGATCGGTGGGCTGCTTGGTGGATGAAGAATTGGTTGGATGGTTGCATCCAGAGGGTAGTGGTGAATGGCTCAATGTCCAGATGGAAAATGGTGATGAGTGGTGTCCCTCAGGAATCCATATTGGGATGAGAACTGTTCAATATCTTCCTCAGTGACATAGACAGTGGGATCAAGTGCACCCTCAGCAGGTTTGCAGAGGACACCAAGCTGACTGTTGTGGTTGACATGCCTGAGGGATGGGATGCCTTCCAGAGGGACCTGGACAATCTGGAGAAGGGGGCCTGCATGAACCTCGTGAGGTTCAACAAGGCCAAGTGCAGGGTCCTGCACCCGGCTGGAGGCAACCCCAGGTATCAATACAGGCTGGGGGATGAAGGGATTGAGAGCAGCCCTGCTGAGAAGAACTTGGGGGTACTGGTGGATGAAAAGCTGGACATGAGCCAGCAATGTGCCCTTGCAGCCCAGAAAGCCAACTGTATCCTGGGCTGCATCAAAAGGAGTGAGGCCAGCAGGTCGAGGGAGGTGATTCTCCCCCTCTACTCCTCTCCCGTGAAACCCCACCTGGAGTACTATGTCCAGCTCTGGAGCCCTCAGCACAGGAAAGACATGGACCTGTTGGAGTGGGTCCAGAGGAGGGCCACAAAAACAATCAGAGGGCTGGAGCACCTTTGCTATGAGGACAGGCTGAGAGAGTTGTGGTTGTTCAGTCAGGAGAAGAGAAGACTCCAGGGAGACCTTATTGCATCCTTTCAGAACTTAAAGGGGGCCTACAGGAAAAATAGGGACAAACTTTTAGCAAGGCCTGTTGCTATAGGACAAGGTGTAATGGCTTTAAACTAAAAGAGGGAAGATTTCTACTAGATATATGGAAGAAATGTTTTATGATGAGGGTGGTGAAACACTGGCGCAGGTTGCCCAGAGAGGTGGTAGATGCCCCATCCCTGGAAGCATTCAAGGTCAGGTTGAATGGGGCTCTAAGCAAGCTAGTCTAGTTGAAGATGTCCCTGCTCATTGCAGGGGAGGTTGAACTAGTTGACCTTTAAAGGTCCCTTCCCACCCAAACTATTCTATGATTCTATGAACTTAACAGTGAGTTTTATTGTTACTGTTCTTAATTATTATTTCCATTAGTACGAGATGGAATTTGAGGAAGAGAAGGTGGGAGTCCCGTGAACAGGGAACAAACGACCTGGGTGTCACTTCACAAGCAGTTATGGTGTGCGGCTCACAGCATTTATCTAACTTCAGATTTAATTGTGCAGCTAATTGCTTAATTACAACAGAATCTATTTAATGTCCTACTTGAACAGCAGTGCTGTCTGGAATGAGTATGAAAGGCAATAAATTCAGCAGTACAATTTGAATGTATTCACAGGAAAAAACTTGCGCTTTGGAAGAGGTGTGCCCCTTGGGACATAGCAGTACCAGTGGTCATCAGTTTTTCCTTCTTCAGGTCCACATTTGTAAACCCAAAACCTTTCTTCTGGCAATAAAATAAAAATACTTCAGTCACAAAGATATGTGGCAGCCCCTGCTAATACTAATAATATTCAGTAACAGCTGTCAGTTCTTATTACCTCCTTCCGTTCCCACCTTCTGCTTGCTGAGTCCGCTTCTTTGGCTGCCCTGCCTTTGGTAGTGTAAGGTCTTTGGGGCAGGAGATAGCCTTTTTGTTGTGGTCTGTAGGTGTTAAATACAGCAGGGCTCTGATCCACCACAGAAACTCTAAGGTCGTAATACAGCTGATACAAATAAGCCCAAGAGAGTTTCTACGTTTGTTATAATTAATTGTATTTTTTCCCCAAATTACAGAGGAATCCTTTGAAAAATAGAGTAGGCCATGCTATCTTTTATCCTTCAAGGACTAGAATGTATCTATGTCACTGAACGATTATAGCTGCTGGAGGCTTAGAAAAGGCACTCTGTATTTGTGACACGATTTAACTGTGCCTAGCTTAACTTTATTTCACCAGATCCTAGTTTAGACCACTGAAAAGGCTGCTTGACACAGACCTCCATTCTGAGCCAGTCCCTGAACTGATTTGGGAGACAGGAGAATGACCGAAAACCAATATGTTAGAATTCTATTTTTTTTAAGTGAGAAGAGGATTGAGAGTACTCTGCATGAATTGCAACCCAGACTGCTGATACCTGGGGCAATAGGAACAAATACAAGCTTGAAAGATGCAGTCATCAGGGATGGAGGCATTGCTGTGTATAGGTTATTCAATTATTATAACAACATTGTAGCCACACAGTACAAGTGAAGAAAAAAGAAACATTCAAGATTAAAGACTCTCCTGACACACAGAAGTGGTAATCCACTAGAGGGAGACAAACAGAAGAAACCATTGCACTGAAGTCACCAAAAAAATGAAGTGGAAGAAATGGGAAAGGTGTGTACAATTAAGCACAGTAATCCCTAGTTTGTTTGTTTGTTTGTTTTTTTAATGAGTAATTTACTCAGCATTCTTACTTGTCTTACTTCCTCGTCAGTGTCAGGAAATCTAGATTTTAATTTCTTGCAAAGTGTATTAGCTCAGGCAAAATGTTGCTGCTAAAAACATGATGTCTCTATTTCACAAACCTTGTTTCTTGTAGTGGAAAGATTTCTCATTATTAACAAGTCCATGTGAAAGAGCCATCGTTTAGATTCCTACTGTTTCTTGACAGAAGGAATGAATAGTGCAAAATATGTTTAATGATAGCAGTATTTCAGATTGCTTTTATAGCTCCAGGGGTTTGTAAATGATTATTTGGCAATCTTTTAGTTCAACGAGATCAACCAACATACAAAGTCTTCCTGCAAAATAGGCAAAATAGAGGATTTTAGTACAAGACTGACCAACACATAAAGTTGTGGTGGATTGGCCCTGGCCAACAGCCAGTACCCACACAGATGCTTGCTCATTCCCTCTCTTATGCAAGACGGGGGTAAGTGAGCAGCTGCGTGGGTGTTTGGCTGTTGGCTGGGGTCAACCCCCCACAGTCCTTCCAGACTCAGTACAAAACTCTTCCTCACCTCAACAAAGTTCTTGATGCTTTATTTGGTGACAGTTTATATCCCAAGTTGCCTTGAATTGCTCCAACCTGAGCAGATAAAAATCAGTCATCTAAGTTTGAGCTGTCAACAGAAGGTCCACCTTATAGTCAGAGGAAAAAAACAGACACCCTGAAAGGGCGATTCATCTTGACCAAAGGCAGGTACCTGTGTTCGGATGAATTGTTCTCTTGAAACATCTATTTCTTTCTAATGGTAACTTTGCCTTAGGAGCTCAGGTCTGAACTGATTACTTCAGGCACCCAAAGGCAGGTGAGACAAAGCCACCTAACTACTTAAGTCTTTATCTGGTTTGAATTGCTCCTTTTTGTATGCCTTTTGAAACCTCTTCATCGGTGTCAATAGACATGTCCTGTATTCTAGTTCAGTTGTGTCCCCCTTTATCCCAGAATTAAAGATTATCCCCTACATTTGCTTTTATCTTCTCAGGATTTTTTCTGTGTTCTGACACTATTTTTAATAATATGTACCCTGTCTTCAATAACAGCTATTAATTGTATTAGTTGTAGGGATTAAGCTGCAGGCTGAGCAGGCCTAGCAAAAGAAGAAAAAGCTAAAACTTCATCTGTGACCTGAGCTAAATTTTCTCATGCTTCATATGCTTACTTCCCCATTTCAGAGCTAATTACCATATGTAGCCCAAAGTATTTGCACTCCTCTTTCTTTGCTCATCTAAAGGATATTTTTTGTTGAGGAACTGAAGGAAAATTTTTGCTTACTTTCTTGTCAGAAAAAGATACAGATATTGTCCCACTTCTACCCAAGGAAATCTAATAAAATTTTGTTTCATTGTTTGTAACTCTCATACAGCATTTATTTTCATTGGGGTTTTTTGGCACAACTGGAAGCCCTAAAGTTTTGAAGAACTGGAACTGTGCTCAGTAGAAGGAGTTCGGCAGAACCACTCTGTAACTAAATATGCCCTCTTATGTTTCATACCCATCCTTTTCTCCTTCCTTCCTTCCTTCCTTCTCTCTTTACTCCTTCCCTGCTTTATCCAGTCCCCTTTCTTCCTTCATTCCTTCTCTCCTTCACTCTTCCTTTCCTCTTTCCCTTCTCTCCCAAGCCTTTTAATCTGCCAACTGTAACAGATGTTTCCCACACAACCACCCAACTTCTCATTCTTTTACTTTTCTTTACTCTGTTTCTCCTGCTGGGTTGTATTATCGTTGCTACTCATGTATTGCACATTAGAAAACCCACAAATCTAGTCAACAGAGGTTAGATTCAAAATTGTGTTTGAGGGCAGGTCTCAATCCCAGCTTACTAAAGTCAACAGCAGATCTTTCCCTGCCTAAGCCGACCACTCTATCCTAACTAGCTTTTGAGACTCATGTCAGAGTATTGCAGTAGGTTCTGAAACTTTTAACCTGAAAGGCAGGAAGTTATTGGAAAACAAGCTCTTGTTTTGCAGTCCCTCGTGGATAACACCCACTTGGATGAAGTTGCCATCTGTTGTTTTCTTGGATCGTGTCAGAATATGTGAAATAAACTGGAAGAGAGAGAGGCAAAACGACAGACAGATGCAAGCGGGAAATAATGTTTGGAAATTTACTGTTGAGGTTCTACAAAGCAAGAGAAGGACATTAAATTTTATATGTTGGGTCTCAAAAAAGCCTGCTGGGGCAGTAAAGGTGATTGCAGTGATCACCAAAAAGCGGCTGGAGCATAAAGCAAGCTCCCTGGCTGCCATAGATCCAGCATCATTGTTCCTTATTTCTTTTTTCTCATAGTTTTTTAGGTGTAAATGGGCTGAATGCTGGCAGTGGGAAGTGTGACCAGAGTCATCCTTTAGACCACAGCAAGAAGGACAAAGTAGAAGAGCAGTTAGAATAAATACATTTTGGGCTTAATGATGGGAACTAAAAGTGTGACATTCCAATTAACCTCTTCCCTTCAGCAAAGCTGAGTTGTAATGAGGAATTCAGCCTGTATCTTATCACCTCTCTCCAGTTCCACGACAGGAAAAGAGAGGAAAAGTTGAGCTACAGGGTTATGACCAGAAGTTTTATCAGTTTAGTGATACCACGTATATTTTCACTCACATTTAAAATAAAGTCTTTTAGGATTCAAAACCAAATAACATCAATTCTGTTGGTGAAAAAGAAGTAGTGTTGTTTACCCTCATTAAAAAAGCATAGTTTTCTCTGTTTTCCTCCTTTCAGCTATCAACGAATACATTGTACCTGTAATATGTAAAGAAGACACAAGTATTATTACAAAACCCAAAATTGATATATCATACAGAAAGTGCATTTCCTGAAAATATTTGTATTTTATTTATTTATTTATTTATTATTTTTATTTTATTTTAATAGCAAATGCTTCATCAAGCTGTTCTATCATGTTATGCACAGTAAGAGAAAAACTAACACAGAGTTAGTTCATCTGCTAGCTTCTGAATTTAAGCAAACACTTAACATACCAGTAATATTTATTGCTGTTATAAGATATTAGGCATGCCTGTAAGTAGTATTTAAATCTGATTCTCTTAAGCTGAAACAGTTTTACTGACTCAATGATACAAGCATTTCCTGAAAAAGAAGGACATATTTCCTGTATTTTGTTAATATTTGACAGCACTGATCTTAAACCAGTAGCAACATCACATTGATTTGTAAGACAGATTTTAAAGTAAGGTTGAAATTCTGTATTATTGTATCCCACATAAACTTGTTTACCAAGCAACAATTACACAATAAATTACATTTAAACCCCAAAATAGACCCTGTTGTCCTTATTTAAGTCATAGAATTAAGCAGAGTTAAAAAGGAGAGAGGACCCTGCAGATGAGCTCTAAACTGACAATGCTTTGTGTCCACGCACTGAAGTTTCCTCAGCTTTGGAGCAGGCTGTCAGCAGAAGTCAGTTCCATGCTTTGGGTTCCTCAAAGGAATGAGTTTTGCCCTCAGTGCTTAGTTTGCGAAGAACAAAAAAGAACAACAACAAAAAAAACCCAACCAAAACACCCCCGAGAAAATCTTCCTAACTAATCTTCACAGACAGGACAAAGCTCTCTCTGAGATATTGCAAGCTTTTAGAAGTTAATTCCAGTATTTGCAACTGCATTCTAGTTTCTGCAGAGAGACAATGGGAAGTTTGGGCTCAGAAAACTTGTACTTTTACTTGGCATTACTCAACAGGAACATCTATTGTCTGAACTTGCAGTGCATGAAGTCAAATTTGTGCATCAACCTTCACAGGATAATCCTTAGCCTGAGTTTATAAAGATGTCTGACCACGTCTGAGAGCACACCCACTAAAATAGTTGGGTTAACAAGAATGGAGAAGAACACGTAATCTGTGTTTTCAGCAACAGACCCCACCTTTTTGTCACTGTTTTCCTCCCTGCTCAGGACACAAGGGAATTTTTTTTAACATTAGCTGTAGCTGAAACACAAATTTTGGAAGTGATCCCCTCAACCCTTCCACCTCCCACAAAAACTAAGAGCACATAGCAGGAGCCTAGACTGATCGACAGATTAAAAAATAGGCATTGCAGTAAAAAAAACCCCAACCCAGTGGGTTCAATCCACTTAGCTTGCATAAGCAAAAGTTTGATGTAGCTTCATCACAATTTGTAATTCCCATTACATGGAGCAGCGATTTGGTTACAGAGGAATCTTTCTCCCAACAGAGTAAGGTGCAAGAAATTCCAACAATCAGAAATTAAGGCTAAGTTAGTTAGATGGTGGAACAATTTATTCAAATAGTGTTGTAAGCTTTGATCCTTTTTTTGTGACTCTTTCTTTACTGGACATTTACAGCGTCCAGGCCAGTGTCAAGGCTAGCCACTATATGACAGTGACAGTTGCACCAATGTCAGAGATAATACAGTTTCCTATTATACAGTAAAGATTGTGTTCACCCTTACTAAGAGGATCAGGCTGAGAGCATATGTTCAGCTCTCTACCTTCCGTGACCTCAGACGCTTTGCTTTGTTCTTCAAAGTATTGTTTTGTATGCTGCTGCCCTAAAACTTTCATAGTTAGCTTATCAAATGATCAAGAGTGCTCGGTCACCTGTATTCTGTGTTATTTGCCATTCCTGCAGACCTTGTATTATCTGGTAACAGTTATGTTTGTTTGCTTTGGAATTACTGATGATAATATTATACTGTAGAATAGGAGCAAATCCCTTTAATGATAATCAGGCACCTTCCAATTAGCCGATTTTTAAACCACTGATAATTATCTTAATTTTTGATTATTCTAAATTTCAGTTACATTGCCAAGTTCAGATGCCTCACAGAATACGCACATGTATCCACACTTATTCTATGAGCTTTTGGTTTGGAAACTGCATGCTATACCAATTCTATCCATTGTCTTGTTTCCCATCATAGTCTCCTCAGAAGTATGTGAGAGTGTTGGAAACGGATTCATACTGACCGGGTTCTTCCTAGGATCAGATCTCTGTGCGCTCCTGGTGAAAGGCTTTCTACAGTGCAAGGCAAAAAGCAGTTTCCCACAGACTTTGCTGCTGAAGAACAGTTAAAAAAAAAATAAAAATGAATGCTTTGTGGACTGGAGGAAAGTAGAATAAGAAATGGAAATAGAGAGAATTGTATCCCTAATCCATGTAATTTCGATAATATTCAAGTTAAATATATGATATATATCCAGTCTCTTTGGATCATACAGTCACTATTATAAGGTGGAAAAAAAAGGTTTTAGTTCAGTGCTATGAAGTAGTTTTAGAATAAATACTATCTATTTTCACAATAGTAAGGTGTGCCCCAGATAAGCGACCTAGACCTTCTCAAGTTCAGGGCTTCCCTACTGCCAGAAAAGGATATTATCTGCATGTTTTATTTTGTGCTTGTGCAAAATATTCCCTTCATTCTTCATCCTCTATATAACTAGAATCTGACATTTTTGGCTAGACTCGATGGGTAAGGGCTCTGAAATTCTCTCAGCACCTCCTAACTTCATACTGTCCTGCTGTAAGAATTGGGTCCTTTTTCTTGTACTTTTGAGCAGCTAAAACTACTTCCTTGCTCATGACCCTAGACATTATTCCTTTTCTATTCAAATTAGCTCCCTCCTTGGTGTTTCCTTTTCTTAATCTCTTTCCAGTATTGCATTTACAGCCAAGATGAAGTTGTTGATCAGTTGCCCAAGTAACCAGAGCCCGTATCACTACATGGGTCACAGCAAGGCAGAGTGCCATGAAAGCTTTTTGGCCTAGTACTTTCCCAAGTAGATTGTAGAATATTCAATTCTGCTAATAATCTAATTTAAACTCAGAATTCCGTTCCATATTAATGCATGGGTTTGTTTTAAATCCTTGTTGTAAAGATCTGAAAAGTCATTCTTTTGATTAATAAAATAAACTATAAAATAGAAACCTCTCTATAAAAGCCTATAAAATAAAAACTTTGCAAACACTTTTTATATGTATATTTATATATAGGTATATAAATTTTAGCAAGGAATAGTCCTATTCTGAGCTGCGTCTGGTATTTTGAAACCTGTTTTTTTGCAGCAAAGTTAAAAAGTGCAATGGCTTTCTGTGTAGACACCATACCAATGACAGAGGTAGTTTTAAAAAGTGTGGTGATAGACGAGTAGCAATGCGCGATAATGCCACATTATGCCACCTACATTGTACCGCTTGACACATAAAAGATATTTTTGTAACATCCAGGTGAATAATAGGTTGCAGTCTCTTCCCTTCTCCTCTCCCTTGAGATCCACAGTTTCTTGTGGGGGATATGTCAGATCCAGGCAAAAAAAATGTGAACAAAGAGACAAATCTTCAGTCATGCAGCACAAATGTATCTAGATTGCTTTTATTCTTCTGATTGAGAAAAGCACTTTTTCTCTTAAAAACTTTCTCTCTTCCAAAGAGTTTTCATTCTACTTTTATGCCAAACTGCCTGATATAAAACATAAGTTATCAATTTGTAACAGTTTTAAACTGAAAGAGGGTAGATTTAAATTAGATATTAGGAAGGAATTTTGCACTCTGAGTGTGGTGAGGCACTGGAACAGATTGCCCAGAGAAGTTGTGGGTGCCCCATCACTGGAGGTGTTCAAGGTCAGGCTGGATGGGGCTTTGAGCAACCTGGTCTAGTGGGAGGTGTCCCTGCCCATGGCAGGGGGGTTGGAACTGGGTGATCTTTAAGGTCCCTTCCAACCTAAACCATTCTGTGATGCAGCAAGTCAGGAGTGGAGTTGTTTAGGTACCTCAGCAGTGGTGTTATTCAAAAAAAGAATGGCCACATGAACTGATGAAAAGGAACCATAGTGTTTGTGGGAGCAATATTGAAGACTGCTAATTCTGTTTAGTTTTAGTCTTTAATAAGATGGGACAAGCTTTATTGACAGCTGGTTGGCTTGCATTTCTCCCAAAATTGGAACAAAATTCAAGCTTCTCAAAAAAAAAAAAAGTGAAAATATGCTTTGGGTCAAAAGAAATATGTAGACAAGGAAGGATAAAAAATAATTTAGTATGTTAAGACTGGTTCGATGCAAGAGGTTTATTCAGACTTTTTCCAAACAAGATGTTAATTAACATCCCACAGGGGTTATTTTCTAAAGGGAAAACTTGCTTAGGCAAAGCAACAGATGGTACAAAATAGTTTATGTGGAATTTTCCTTCTAGGTGAGGTAGGTAACACATAGCACTGTGTTGCATTAAGGAATGTTTTATTGTATAGCATGAAGTTGATGATTTTTGACAAGTTAACATATTGCCATTGAATAAAGGTGTTATACTTATTTAATGAAAGGAGATGTATGTTATTCTCCACACTCCCCTCAGTCTACAGAGGCACTACCGAGAACACCAAGAGAGGGTTTTATGAAATTAAAATACACTGCACTTGTTGAAACTAGTTGCCATCTTTACTTATTATTTGTCAAATATCTAAACATCACATTTGACAACCTATTATGGCAAAGGATGCACCTTAGGAGTATTACTGTTTGTGCTTCCCTTTCCTCCTGTAGCTGGGAGAGACTGCAATATGCACACTTAAATTAATAGCTTAAATTCAAGGATCTGAATGTGTCATGCAGACCATTTAATTATATCAAGCTGGCCAATGAACATGGCTTGAGGGGGGGGTGTAAATGCATTCATACATGCGTGAAAGGCAGCAGATGGATTTATTGACTGCAGATGCAGTCAGGGGACACAAAGTGACATTTATTCCTTAAGAACCAGAAACAACAGAATTTGCTAGTCTGCGTGTCTGTGCACTAGCACAACAGATTGTGACTGAAAGGTTTAGCCTCCTTATGTACTTGCGTTTAATTTAAATCAGTCATTATAGTGTTCAATGTTTGTATTTCTATCCTGCTAATCCGATTATTCGCATTTTTTTTTTATTACTTTTTACAAAATGACCTGAATTTGGAGTCTGTTCTATATTAAAGGTTACTGACTTCCAATTCTCCTCCACCTCAATGAACTTTTTATTCCTTCAGGAAGAAAATCTAAGAATTGAGTCCATCTGATGTTGTGTTCAAGATGTGGATGTGATGTATAGCAAAACCTAATGGATGGATGCTAGGTATAGGCAAAGAAAGAACAGAAAATACAAGTTTGGATTGGCCGTTATCCATCAGAAAGTTGTCTGGCATGATGCCTCTGCTGTCTTTCATGTCTCTAATTTTCTTCTGTCTTGAAAAAATAAAAATAGGTATAATGACTTAGCTTTTTTCCTGTAGTTTCTGGTCTTACACACTTGTACTGTATTTTTCTAAACTATTTTTCCAGCTTGCTTCAAATGGAGGTCCTGTTTGACTTTCATTTTATCACTCTGCAGTTCTTTTCCGTCCTTTTTTTCAAAATAATTCTCTCATTTGTACTAAAATTTTCAATCAGATATTTCCCTGAGCTTGCAGAATAACCATGATCTAACAGAAGTAAACAAATGAAACACCTCACCCTTAGGACTGAGCATAAACTATTTATACTGCATTTTATGGATGCCTAAAAATCACTATGCAATACCGTAATCCATGCATGAAGAACTAATTTCAGCTTCATTGCCTTCCATGGAGCTGCAGAAAATGATACATTCAGTCTGACGATTGTAAGAGTGTGAAAGAGTGTGTCTTTCTTATATTCTCATTTATTTCTGTCTTCTCGTATCCACTTGCTTACTTGAGGTCGAAAGGAATATGTAATTGGTTTGGCTGAGTGAATTAGAAAGCTGTACATGAAAAAGAAACCTATATGCTCTTTTCACTTCTTTGCTGATGGGAAGGCTATGCAGAGGCACATAGAGCACGGCACCAACTGCAACATATGTATAGACAGCACAACGACCGTTGCATACATATGCTCCCATCTTCCATTCCCTATAACTAGCCTTCATTATATTCCTATTTGCATTTTCCCTCCTTTGAAATGGCGCATCCTTCCTGCTGCTCAGTTCCACCAACATACCTCTCCTTATTACTTCCCTTTCCCTTCCAATAAGGGATAAATATAGCTGAATAACTGCATGCCTTGGCCAGTTTGACATTGTAGTCCCAGTCCCATGTGTTAACTCTCACCGTCTTGGGCACAGACTTTTGTTTTGGGAATTCAAAGCCACTGGCTATGTGGAAGCAAAAGGAAGTATGAAAGGAGATGACACTCTGCTCAAGTACAGAAAGTGAAGACCGCTAATGTCTGCCTTCCTACGGCAAAAAAGGGGCTGGTGTAATGGAACTGATCTTCCCATGTACACCCATGGTGTGAACCAGCTTCGAAAGGGCGACTGGCGTCTTGGACTTCTCCCTTCTGCACTCAGCAGGAGGGGCTGATTAAAAAAAAAAAAAAAAAAAAGGAAGCTTGATGCACCCTTGAGGGAAAGTTTGCTGATAAAATCAGTAATGAAGTACCTCTCTTTTGCTGCTTGTCCTCATTTCATTTGCTAAACAAGAATTTTCATGGGTCTGTGTGGTGCCTTAATTTAAGAATGTTCCTGGTCTTTTAGCAGCTGCAGCTTCCTCAGCTTCAACGATTCAACGTGTAAAATTGATATCAGCACCAGGCAGGCTGTGCATGCTTTTTCCCCGTGATCTCAAAGGGAGCCAATCTTATCGCTGTAACTGCAGGTTACTAAGGCCCCCCAAGAAAGTGGAGGCTACAGACACATGTGGATAACCTTTTTAGACAGTTCCATGTCAAAGGAGACGTATCTGAGATAGTAAGGTGCAAGCAAGGAATGGGACTGATCTCGTAGTAAACAACCAGCTTATGAAAACTTAAAAAAAAAATAATATATAATCAGCTTACAGCTTCTGCACAGCCCTGTTTGAAGACCCATTCGGTAACATTAGGTAGAAAACGCTGACTCAAGGCAAAGCTGGCAGCTCTCCTTCCCTGCTCTGAGAATCCTCCCCTCGCTCGAAGGCATTGGACTTAGAGAAGGCTGGCAGGGCTCGTCTTCTTCACTCCCCCCTGGAAGATGTGAGTAAGAGCTCCTTCACCCTTCCAGAGGCCAAACAGAAAGATTTGCACAACTGGAGCAGAGTGCCTGAGGGCTGCTCGGAGCTATGGTGCTATTTTTTCCCCATTAGCCTAGCAGGGTTTTTTTTGGTTTGGGTTTTGGTTTTTTTTTGTAGTTTGGTTGTGTGTTTTTTTTGCCTGTTTTAATGGTAAGGGGTGTTCTGCAAAGTTCTGCATCTCAGTGTCATATTTGTCCCTGAGTCTGTTGTTATAACCCAATGCAGAATAGGCTATTTGTGGGCTTTTATGAAGAAGTCAAATCCTATAAGTTCTATTTATACACCTAGATGAGTTGATGAAAGGGGTTAACTGTGTCACAAATACTTGGAATCATTAATCATTGCATCGCTATATAGCAGCAGGAATGCTTTGCACCCTTTTAGACATCTGGTTTTTCAATGGTTTCTCAAACAGAATGTATTTTCTTCCCTGTTCTAAGGGTTTGGTTGGTGGGATTTTTCTCTGCAGTGTGGTACTGGTAGGTACCTGTTCATGGAAAAAGTGCAGATGTGGCATCTGGATGAAAGTCTGCTTCTCCCTGGGACCCATGCTAAAGGATTTGGTTCTCTGAAACCAAGAAAGCTGATGGAAGGACGGATACTCACTGAAGAGCTTCAGTGCATTGGGAAGCGGGATTTTGCACATCCCCCAAGAAAATCATAGAATCATAGAATGGTTTAGGTTGGAAGGGACGTTAAAGATCATCTTGTTTCAACCTCCCCTGCCATGGGCAGGGACAGCCTCCACTAGACCAGGTTGCTCAAAGCCCCATCCAGCCTGGTCTTAAACACCTCCAGGGACGGAGCTTCCACAGCTTCTCTGGGCAACCTGTTCCAGTGCCTCACCACTCTCACAGTGAAAAATTTCTTACTAACATCTAATCGAAATCTACCTTCTTCCAGTTTGAAGCCATTCCCCGTCGTCCTATCACTACATGCCTTTGTAAAAAGTCCTTCCCCAGCTCTCCTGTAGGCCCCCTTTAGGTACTGGAAGGCCGCAATAAGGTCTCCCCAGAGCCTTCTCTTCTCCAGCCTGAACAAAACCAACTCTTTCAGCCTGAACACAGTAGTTCAAAGGTGTATGGTTCATGAACAGATGCTGCTGATGTATGGATCAAGTTTTCCTTCCTGTGGCAGTTGTGAGGGTGATGCTATGTGAGGCGGCAAAAGAGCTGGGCAGCATCTCTAGGCTTGGCTTGCATAATGCTTTCCACTCTTAGGGATACTAGGGCCTTGTTGTTTGAAAGGAGGTTTTTGGAAATTCCTTGAAATACGGATGAGTTATTTTGTGTGTCCCATGAAGATCTCAACACAGCTTTGCCACACCAGAGAGGGAAGGTATGCAGTGAGGATGAGAGTCAGCATGATTCATCAACTAAGCCATGTTCATGCTGACTGACTTCTCTACTTTTAGTCCATATGGACGGGAAGGAAATGGTAATGTGTCAAGCCACTAAGAAGGGTTACTACAAATGAAGAATAAAAAGAAATATCAATTAGTTTCGCACCTCGTAAACAGCAAGTACCTGCAGTTGGAATGAATCAGGAGGGAAAAATAGTCTGTAATGAGACTGGCTCAGACTGGGCATTTGCACAACAGGACCATATTGAGTCTGCACAGACTGCCTTCATTTTGGCATTTCTTACCTCTATGACTGCTTCCTTTTGTAGCCTCAACATTCTTTTAAGGCAATTCTTCCACCGTATGCAATGCACAGCTCATATTAGGAACTTATGCAGCTTATTTATGGAGGCACAGTCTGTCACTGGAAACACTGAATACCATGTGGGTTAAGGAACGTTAAAGAAGAACCTCTTGAGGGACACACATGGGTGGTATTCCCTGGAAAGCATCCTGAAGTATTTTTAGCTATGTATTTTCTCAGTGTGGGATTAAAATAAGAAAAAAAAAAAAAAAAAAAAAAAAAAAAAAAAAAAGAGGGCAAGATGTATCCTATGTATGACTGTATGAGAGACTCTGCATTCTGAAACTACATGAGAATGGGAGCCCTCAGACCTCGTAGTAAAAGAAGAAAAAGACCATCAGACTTATTGTGCATTTTTATTAAGTGGTGCTTTCAGGGGTCTTCCAAATGATACTCAAAAAACTACCCAGTAACGTTGTGAATTTTGTGCTTTGAGGACTTCGTGCACAACTGTTCTAGCTACATGGAGGTTAATGCCTCTTCATAAAGACTTGAGCCTTTGTGGATTCATGTAATGAAAGCTGTGTGAAATTCAGCAGATCGGAAGGTGACACTCCCCTGTCTGGGACTGTTCCATGCCCTGCAACATGTTTTTAACATTGATTTTCAAAATGTAGAGTAATGAGATAGAACCTGATCTGGCTTTCACAGGGGCAAGTTCATCTACTACCATGAAGATCAGTGGTCTCATTCCAGATTTCTACCACAAAAACCGCACTTACTGTCTGTCCAGACTTCTTGAAGTCCTTGTTTCTCCTGGTACCTACATTGTAAATTCTGTTATTGTAATTCCAGACTGTCCAAGGCATTCATCCTTAAAAATCAGTCCACCAGAATTCACTCCTATACTGACCATACTGGTGCCTATATTACTGGGTTTTATGGAATATTCCCTCCCAAGCTAATTTCAAAGTGCATCTTTGTTGCCACACCTCCTTCCAGCTTTGAAAAATAATATAATCATTGTGGCCCAATGTCCAACCCACTTACCTTTATGGTTTCTAAAATTGTTCAGCCAGTTGACAAAGAAGTTATTCATTCTTGCACATCATTTGTTTACCACGACTACTACCATCCTTAAAATTAATTGGCATGCCCAGCTCACACAGCACCCTCCCAAACCCCAGAACTCAATGTAGGTCAAATGTGAGGGAATTTAACCTCTTCCAAATAATGATCTACATCTAAAGAGACACAACTTGACTTTGAAACAGGAAGTTCAAAGTAAACCATCCTTACCTCCAGCTGTTTTCCTGAAAGCATTCCTGTTTTGGCTGGAGACTTTTGTTTGCTTGTTTTTTTTTCTTTTCAGGAACCACTGGCAATTTCAAAGGTATCCCAGGGCTTGGCAGTCCTACCATTTGTGGTTGGAGAGCAGGAACTTCGGTAACAGATTGCTCTTTGGTGCCTCCATTTTAACTCTCAGTTCTGCTTGGCTCTCAAGCTGTGGTTTGACAATACAGTGAAGCTGTTTTGGGGGGCACTTAGTGTCAGATCTCAAAGCCACTGTAATCATAAGAATGCGATATACTGGTACAGTCCCTCCGCTGATTCAGTTTTGTTAATATACAGAAGACAGAATTTTGTCCTAGCAGATTAATGTGGAGCAAGTAGTCTCTGTCTAGGCAACTCTAACGTCATGCTGTCTTCCTGCAGCCAGCATAAAATCAACATAAAATTATAAAGTGAATGTAAACACTGTGCACTGTGCTCTGGCTAAACCAACCGAAATGGAATCATACGCTCTTGCCTGATTTTGATCAAATTTGTACTGCTACATGAAGTACAACCGCATAGAGCTTGTATTAAATGATCACAGAACCGCTGTTGCAGTAGTCTACCAAAGCAACGACTCTGTGGATAGAAAATTAAAGACATTTCATCTTAGCATCTGCTCTTTGCTTGGAATTACAAACATCCTCATCAGTGGAAGCTGTCATATCTAATAAATAGACAGCTTCAATCATTACCATCTAGGATGTCATCAGGAGCAGAAGATGGAAGATGCAGAAAATGTGCCTCAGCTATAGGATTCTTAATGCTCTGTTTTTTATAGTGAACCAGACCTCCTCTAATGTCAAAATATATTGCTTTTGGGGCAGGATGAGGATATTTGTGTGCCCCTATTTGCTCTAATAAAATATTTTTTTTTTCTAATCTACAGAAGATGTATCATATTTTCATCATTATAAGCTCAGAAGATTCCCCGGTGATTATCTAGTTGGTAGAGATGATACACTATATATGCTATAGAAGATTTTACATGCTTAGAATAATGGTGGTTGATTATTTAGTTCTCTGTAGAGCAAGTCATAAGATACACCTGAGTTTGCACAAGAACTTCTTTTAAAACAATACCCAGTCTTTTGTTTAAAAATTTTGAACCACAAACCTTGGTATGTTATTCCAATGATTAATTTATCCTTGCTTTAAAATCTTTCTTTTTTCTAGCCCTAATTTTAAACTTATGGTAGATAAGAGTTTCTGATAGCTCATGTATAGAGGTAAGAAACCTCTTAACCTCTTCCCTATTTTGGGACCTCCAAGCTTTGATTAAGTCATCTCTCAACTTCTCTTGTTAATCAGAACAAACTCCTTTAACTTTAACTATAAAGAATGTTTTGTGGTCTTTCAGTTGCTTTGCAGGCTCTTTCTTGCACCTTTCCTAAACAATAATCATCCGTCTTGGACTGTGGACAACAGCACCAGATGCCATACCACAGCTGTGCATACCTCAGTACAAAGCACAGAGGCAGTATCACTCACAAGTATCAGAAATTATTCTGTTCATAGATCCAATTCTACCCATAAATCCAATTTACCATTTGATTCTGGCTGTAGATCTTACACAGCTGATTAATCACCATGACCCCTAAGTCCTTTTCAAAATCAAGGCATCCCCTAAAGAATCCCTCATGAAGATAAGTGTTTCCTACAGACCTCATTTTTAAGCACACAGCTTTGCATTTGGCTGTTTAGAAAGGTATTTTGTTTATGTTCATCTCACCAGCCAATCCAAATAATTCATTTCAATGATTTGCCCTTTTTATGATTTACCATCCCTTCGGTCTTCATGACATCTGCAAATATTATCACTTAAAGGCTGCCTGTCTCTGATTCCTTCTCTGCTTGTTTCCATGGGATTCAGACGCTTTCATCTTAGAAACAGATGCCTAATAAATCTGGTTGACCAGGAAGCGCTCAGTCTCTTTTAGGTTCATCAGGTTGGTACTTTTTCATTCAAACCACGAACCTTTCCTCCTGGCATAGATTCACCCGCAGGTCACGAACATGAAACCCACTCTAAGTTTCACAAACCTCATGCAGGAAAAAAGTTTGATTGTAAATCATATCCCTGTTCCTACACTGTATGACTGCAGAAAAACATAAAGCAAAAAGCACCTCAAACTTTGTCCTTAATTTACCCTTTTGCTATTGATCTGGCCAAAAATGTATTTTCTAGTCACCATTGCCTTGCTCCACCCTTCCCGGCGAGGGAAAAATTAGCCCCTCAGGTATTTCACAGCCCAGCAGATCCGTTCACAGTGCCACAAGTAAACACACTTATCTCCTACCCTGCACAGCTTCCCAGCTGTACCACGCTCCCAGCAAACAGGGAGGCCAAACATGCCTTCCCCACCATCCCATGCCCTCTGTTCATGGGGCTGGCAGGACCCACCAGCAGGCACACGTCGTCTTCTTCCATCCAGCAATGACACATTTCCATTATTGTAGGAAAAATCTGACACCTCCCTGTGAAGTAAGATTTTAGTAACAATTAATTCTCTTAGAATTTGCTTGGTCCTAAAATACCAAGGAGCATGGAGAACTATACCTGCCTGATGTAGTTGAAGGTGTCCCTGCTCATGGCAGGGGAGGTTGGACTAGATGACTTTTAAAGGTCACTTCCAACCCAAACTGTCCTATGAGTCTATGATTCTACGATATGCTTTTATTTGGCAGCAGTAATGCAGATTGCTAAATTCTATTAATAAACTATAATACATACTTGTTCATTACACCCTGTTGTAGTACTAATAATACAAAAATTTTAACTGTGCAAATCTTCAGTAAGATAATAAAATATTTTCCCTAAAAACAAAGATAAACTTTATTCACATGTGTTTTCCGCGGTAAATGACAAGATGACGGTCAACTTCAGAACATATTATTTTTAACATGAGTCTTCAATAAAAGTATTTATAATATTCACCCCTGTACATTTCAGCTCTATTAATCTAAAATACACAGAAATGTCCCTTTTATTTACTTTCTCGTTTATCTAAACTAGCCTTGACTATGTCTATCCGATATTAATTTGGAGTTCTCCCATATGCTATGGCTGTTTCATGGGTTAAGACTCTTTCTTTAAATTAGAAATACAACTTAAACAAGGTTAAAGTAGCAGAAATGTATATTCTGTTCTGGTAAGTCATGTGACATCCTCTCTTTATTAAAAAGTAAAAATAGCTATGCAAACCATCTGATGGGATCCCTTGAAAGTAATGTTGGGAACACTATTAGAGCAATGCCAGAATTTCAACTCCACATTAAGTTAATACACTCTATGAAAAACTTTGTGGAGCAATTTGTCCCAGAGATAATTGAATTTAAATCACAGGAATTATAGTACGAATTAATTTAATCTTGTTACACTCGGCTCAATTACTAAAGGCATCAGTTTTACTTAATATTGGTATTTGTGGAGCTACTGACTTATTTTATTTGCTACTGTCAGAAAAATGTATCATCTCAGAAAAGTAAACAGACACATCCTTCATTCTCTGCTCTGTTTCTCAGAGCCATCTCCCTTCCTTCCTTTCATGCTTTCTCTATACATCACATATTTCTTTTCTCAAATCTGTCAATTTGCAAGGTTCCCCACTGAGAGTATGTGCTTTCAGCATGTGCTGGCAGTGAAATAAATGGGACAAACTGCGTGCTTAAAAGTAAGCATATACCTCACTGGCTTGGCCATAAGGATCTTCAGCAGTTTCCAGCACTACATCCACCAACTCCTGTGAAAACTATCTTTTTTT
>VZSZ01011516.1:137063-147864 GCA_013398815.1 Ibidorhyncha struthersii | reverse complement strand
GACGAGTCGTCGGACAGCGAAGGGGAGCATGAGGGCCCCCAGAAACTCATCCGGAAAGTGTCCACCTCCGGCCAGATCCGCAGCAAGGTAAGGGGAGGAAGGAGCCGGCGAGCTCCGCTGCCTCCGGGGCAAGTTTCTCCATCCCCATCCAAGAGCGGGGCCAGCCCGGAGCCGGGGGCGACCGCTGCATCCCGCCCGCATCCCCGGGAGCGGGAGCGGCGGCGGGCGGGGTGGTAGTGGTGGTGGTGGTGGTGGTGAGGCAGCCGTGCCTCTTCCTTCCTTCCCTCTCCCCTCCTCCCTGTCCAGCTGTTGCGTCCACATCTGTCCCCGGCTGGCAGGAAGAGCCCCCCGGGGCGGCGGGGCTCCGCGGGGCCGGAGGGGAAACCGCCTTACCCCGGCAGCCGCCCTGCCCTGCCTGGCGTCCTGGGTGTGGGGGGAAGCGGCGGGCTCCCTCCCTGCCTCCCTCCCTCCCTCCTTCCCTCCCTCCGGCTCCTCTTCCTCGGCCGCCGGGCACTGCCGCCGGGGGGATCCCGCCCTGCCTCCCCGCAGCGCGGGTGGGCTTCTTTCAGCGAGCCCTTCCTCGCCAACTTNGCCCCCGGGGATGCCGCCGGCGGGCGCTGAGGCGAGCAGCGAGCCCGCCGTGGCACACGGGGCTCCCCCTGGGCAGGAGGGGGAGAGGCGAGTGCCGCTTTGAAAGGCGGGACGGGAGTAAACTTCTGCACATCCTCGCCCGCGGGGCTGGGTACATAAAGCAGCTGTCAAAATTTCAGGTTATTGCAGTTTTGTGGGGTTGTTTTTCTTTTTTTTTTCCTTTTTTTTTTTTTTTTGGTCTGGCCCGGGGGGCCGAAGGCAGCCTGGGGGGATTAACTTTTTGGGGGGGGGNCGTGAAATGAACTTCATCAAGCGTGTGTTTAAAAGTATAAAAAAAAAATTAATGTGACCTGACCTACTTTCTGTGTGGAAAGGTCCCATAACTTTCTACGGAGCGTGGCCCACATTCAGTGATGGGGTCTGCACAAAACCCAGTTGGGGACAGCCCGTGGGTGCAGTGACATCAAGATGAAGGGTTCTGCTGTTAAGTGTCTGGTTTGAGGGGCAAAGTGACTCCATGCAGGCCCAGACAGATCACGCTTAGGATTTGATTTCTACACAATAGGTCATGTGTTGTAGTTTCCTTTACAGAGCACCCATTAAAGTTCGTACAGAGCTGTTTGTGGAGTCCCGTCGGGTTGTTGCTGCTCTTCCTTTAAGCTTTTGCTTCACACGCTACATCCAAAAGGCAGCCACCTTGAAACAGAAAGCATTGGTTGTTAAACAGTAGCATTATCCCATTAGGCGAGGTGGAGAGCAATTTTTTCCCGAAACCTCCTAAACGTGATGTGTCATCCCATTTTATTGCTAAATGCTAATTTTGCATTTGCAGATGTCAGGCCTGGCTGAAAGGTTACTATAGCAAATAATATACAACTATTGCCTCGTGTTGAAAACATAGTTCTACAAAAACTTTCATCTTTAACACCACTTCTGCGTGGTGGTCTTCAAAATGTTTTTAAAGTGACAGAGCATGATGCTTTGTTAGCTGTAGTGGTGTTAAGTGTATTCAAGAGTTTACTCTCTTAGTTGATACTTGTGTAAGGAAAGTGTGTGGATTATGAGCATTCTTGAAACACGTTTGTGAGCGTGAGATCCCAGCCAATTCTTACCAACTATTATGGGTTGGTAGGATATTCTGTACCTGAGGGCTATGAATGAACACAAAGCTGGGGTTGCCTGAAGTTCTACAACAACTCTGCAAGTGGTGATGCTTTTGCTTACCTTATTTTGCGTCTCAATTCTATTTTCGTGAATCAGATATATATAGGAAAAACTGACTGCTGACATAATTGGAGTCATAAAATGTTGCTTTACTGGTTGCAATTTACAATAATATGCAACCCCAAATATAAACATCTTTCTTTCCACTTAATTAAAAGTGATATATCTTTGTTAAAGATGAGACCTATGTTAAATAATTCAGTAGCACTTTATTTTATAACTCACGATGCATTATTTAAAAGTAGCTATATTTAGACAGACAACTCCCATTTAGTTTAAGGGTGTTGTATGTTTGCTGTTGTAGTAGTTGGTGATCAGTGGTTACATGAAACCACTAGAGCAAGGAACATCAGGGAGCTGCTCTTTTACCCAGCTCGTCCCTTTCATTCAAATTAGATTTGTTAAGCTTCACTTACTCGGTGAATCTGTTTGTAAGCTAGGGTTTTAATTAAATGGATTGGGTTTGTCTTACAGCTAAGAATAGACTTTTGAAAGAACCCAAAACATGTATATTACATTTATCATTGATGCCTGTGGACCATTTAACACTGTGCTGTTTTTCTCCGGAGGTTGCTTATATACTTACTCGAAACATTTCAGCAGCGTGGTATTGATTCCTTAGCTCAGAACTATACCCAAAAGTCTCTGCTGGTAATTGTTTTTATTTTACTTAAGGAAGATGTTATTTTTAGATGTTTTGGTACAGTTGATCATTTGTGAAAGCTACCATATGGTGATACTTTGCAGACAGAATCATTCAAGAGTGGATTTTTTTTTTTTTAACGTGTGTATAATAAGATTTAGCAAACGTATAAATAGAAGCAAACCCCTTTCGCTGGCACAAACAAAGTCTGAAGGTCTCTAACACCTGTAGTGCTCAAAGGGAGTTTTTAAGCTTTGCCCTCTTCTTCCTGAATAAAAACAATTAATTATTTGGCTGGGGGCAGGGGGTGAAAAACAGAATGGGCAAATGAAAAAAAAGAATACTATATGGGCAGATGTAATTACTCTGAAGTTCGTTGCTTGTGTGTGGTACGCTAATCATATGCTTACAGTTCTACTTAGAAAACTTGTCCAGTTTTACCACCACTCGCCCATGTTGAATAGCAACTTCCTCTCCAAATTGCTCGCTTGATTTCAGTTGAACTACTTTTACAGTAAATAGCTACAAAAAATGGGTGGGTGATAGGGCCAGATGTTTATGTAACTTCTATTATGGGTGTATTTTTAATTTATGTGTATGTATTCCTCAGAATTTTGGAGTACTTTAAAGGCATGTCTGTGTCAAAATATGGCCATTGTTAATTTCCCCAACCTTGAAGATCGACATGTTTTGGTATCTGCAAACCTGAGGAGGAGAGAACAAGTTGCAGCGCAAAAGACTGAAGTATTATTTGGGCCAACTTGGTTATAGAGTGATACTGTGGCAGTAGGTGTCTTTAGGGGAGTCAGAGCTAAAATTAATTAGCACTTCTGTGAGATTAAAGGCAGCATCTTTAAAATCTGGAAGCTGTTGCATCTCTGAAGCTTGTATGTGTGCTCCTGGAGGAAATGCAAGGAAATAAGCAGGTGACAGGTACTCTGTGAAATTCGAGCAGTTTTGAGCTGAAATCCCCAATGGAGAGTGTTGAAACAGTTCCTGACTTCGTGATGTCTACCCACAGTTTCCCCCCCCTCTGGGAGACCTGAATATTTATTACATAAAAAGTGTCTTGGTAAAAAACATTTTTGGAATATATGTTTTGTTTTTGTGAGGACTTTGGAAAACTGTAGTCAGACAGTTTTGAAGTAGTATATGTGATGCTGTACAAACAGTGTTATATTGGGGATTTAAGTTGTGGAAAGTTCTCCATGCATCTGCATTAAATTTGTCTTTTTAACTTTTGAAGATGTTGGTTAAGGCAGGCAGCATCGGTGCCTTTCTTAAATGAAACAGATGACTTTGGATCTTAGGGGCTGCAGCCCGAAAACTGTCTGTCATCAGCTGGGTTGTAGTTTCTTTAAAGTTAATCACTGTAGTGCAAAATACATTCCTTAAAAAGATGGTCTTGCTTCAGTTCTTTGTAGCTGGGACCTGTCGAGAAGGGAGAGTACAAATTAGACCTGACACTTTTTCTCTTTAAATTCTGCTCATCTTGGGGACGAGCACAAGATTAATAAATGAAACGGTCTCTGGATACTTGGAAGTGGAGTCATCAGATAAGCACGGTTATAGTTCTTACTGTTGTCTTGAGTACTCCCTGCTAAAAAGTGGATATGAAGAATAGTACTTTCATCACTGACCTGGCTTCCTACTTTGATAGGTCTGTGTGCAGTTAATGGGAAGGCTCTGCTGGATACGTGTTTTGCTGTCAAGTCTGCAATTGGGTATCTGGCCTGTGTTTATTTTTGGATGAAGCAGACATTCTGGAGCAGAAAGTATAAATCAGGAAATGCAAGAAAATAGGGTGTACTGAGCGAGATAAATACACTTGTAATGTATCCAGGAGAACAGTTTCTTCCCGTTCTTCACCCCCAGTAGTTTTTGTTAATGAATTTACTGTAATGGGGGGCACAAACTTGAATATAGGAAGTTCCATCTTAACATGAGGAGGAACTTCTTTACTTTGAGGGTGGCAGAGCACTGGAACAGGCTGCCCAGAGAGGTTGTGGAGTCTCCCACTCTGGAGACATTCAAAACCCACCTGGACGCTGTCCTGTGCAACCTGTTGTAGGTGACCCTGCTCTGGCAGGGGGGTTGGACTAGATGATCTCCAGAGGTCCCTTCCAACCCTGACTATTCTGTGATTCTGTGAAACACCGGTGCGTTATAATTAGTGGAGACGATGCAGTGTTGTTTAGTTAAATGGCAAGAGTTGTTACTCAAATTATCTTATCTGGGGTCTTAATATATTTTTTTAGCTATCCTAAATCATTATGGAGTAATACAAGTAAATTAATTAAATTCCCCACTGGGTTTTTGTTGGCTGTAGTGGATAACACCAGCTATTTAGGAACTGAGCCTTCAAAAAGTTTCTAACCTCTTCCATATGGTGACATTTGACAGTGCCAAGTCCCAGTAGTCACTTCCTGTTTGTTTCTGGTATACATTTCTCTCCGATTACCATAACTCTTTAATTCACCTAAGTGTAAAGTGCTGTGTTTGATACCTGTGTTAGACTTCACCAACATCATACTCTGCAATGTAATCCGCTTTTTCTAGCTTTGATAGTTCCTGATTTACTCAGCTAAGTAATAGTTGATTCCTTTCTGGTTAAGGAGACACGATTTTTATGTACCAGAAGTTCTCAGGAGAAAGCCACGGTAGCAAATTTAACTCCATTGGAGATCCTGTACATGCGTTAGGATTGTCTGAATCTGCACAGCTTCAAAACGTGTTGTAAATTGTGATTTATTTTGCAACAGCACTAACACCTATGGTGTCACTAAACTTTATCATTGTGTTTACACAGCATGGGGCAGAACTAAAGTGACCAAGTGCATAGAAATCGTCCTCAAGTTCCTGGCACCTGGCAGTGCCTACAGAAAAGATTGAAGGGTGCTGCAGGATATCTGTCTGCAGTATTCATATTTTCCATTGGTTTTGCTCTGCAATTAAATTAGTTGTTTGGTGCATGCACTGTATATACATCCTTAGTAAAATGTTTCACCAACGTTTTTTTCAGAACTGTTGTAAAATCTTTGGCAAATTTGATTCCCTCCTTGCATCCTGGGGTCTTTAACCTAATTTTTAAGTGAAATACTCAGAGTGAGTTCATCAGTGTATGCTCCTGATACATGTAGACTCATCATGCACAGAGTAATATATTTAAGGTTTCATATATATATGTTATTCCGTTCTAGAGTGGGCCTGGACAAAGCAAACCAGTTTTTAGCATGAAATGGTGTGCAGTATTTATGGCTTCTCATACTTGCTTTCTCTCTACATAAGCTTTCAAAAAAGGGTCCGTTAATGGAAAATTTCAGCCAAAGACATGATAGTTTGGGGAAGTTAAAAATGACTGAACGTGCTATGTAGAAGCGAGCAGGCTTAGAATGGAAAGAGTTACGCTGTTTAAGGCACAGTGGTCATTACCACTCCAAATCCTGACACATGTTTGTATAAAACTGAAATGAAATCTGCTAAGGCATTTTAGTGATGCATGTATTGGCAAAGCTTGAATTGCTAGCTAAGTACCACAAAGGAGGAGCTTGTGGCGTTTTTAGTTGATATTTGCAAGCAGGTCTTTGAAGAAAATGTTGCTTTTTGTCTTTTTTTAAAAATTCTTTCTAGAATCTTTAAAGGATTGATGCTATTTTGTAATGAAAAATAACATGAATTATCCCCCCCCCCCCCGACAGCTGGTGAGCTGTGAATGTGAAAAAAGACAAGATAATCCCACTCTCATCTTTAATATAAGAGATTTTGATTTTTCTGTGTTTGGTTCCAAGGAGCTAGCGAATGCTTTTCTGCCAAAAAGATCAGGTGAAACACATTGAGCTTCTTGTTTAGTTTAGAGAGAATTTCTGGTTATAAGAAGCACAAGAAGAGACTAATTCAAGAATAAATGACAACTGGGAATACCTTTATGAGATGCCCTTCGTGCGCGCAGTCCTGAAGACACATAACAGCCATGCCAGAGATCAAGAAAGGACTATTCTATAGCTGGATCTTTATCCATGTAAGGTTATATGGATGATTTGTGGACATTTTGAATAGTTTCCAGCAGTTACATCAGAATCCGAGATGCAAGACTGCTGTATGACTACTGTATGAGTAGCTGGACTAGCCAAGTTAGTTTGGGTATCTGTAGCAGAATATGTAGAGTTACAGTGATTTTTGTAATTGAAGCAGTGATCACAACAATAGTCTGTCTGGCGTCTAGCTATCACAAAGCCTTTATCTGAAGGGAAGTATTGAATCCTCTTGACTTTCTGAAGACCATAAAAGGCAGCTTAGACCAATGTTCTTGTTCTGGAACACTCCAAAAGGCTAAGGTGTTGTGTTTTGTTTTGTTTTAAACAATGTTTCTCTCATTTTCTTTGAACTCTGACCAACCATGCTTCTGGTGAGGGATCTATAGAGCAGTATATATAGTCTGGGGACCTCAAAATTGAAGTGCAGCAAGAAGGTAATGTGAAGCATTGTGTGTGGATTCATTGAAGCTCAGAATATGGAGTTTTGGGTATAAAAGAATGCTTCTGTAATCATTCTAATGTTTTGGATGTTTTCCTGTGATAAGGATAATTAAGACACAGTTTGGTGTCTTGTGAAGGTAGTTCAGTAGTTCACTTGCAGAGGAACCCCAAGACCAGTACGTTGTTCTGGTTGGCCATTAGGTTTTTGAGGTTCTTTGTGGTTATTTGTAACGCGGGTGGATGTGATGTTATAAAGTTACTGACAGCATGGCTAGCTTTCTTCATTTTTTTTCAGTTTGATACTTTGGTACCTGGACTTTGTCTTTTATTAAGAGAGAGAACTCTTTCTTTCACCTTTGTATTTGCCACTGCCTTAGATTACTGTTTTGTCCTTTCCCCTCCTGCCTCCAAAAAGTAAGTTGCGTTCTCCAAAATCTTTTAAAAACCTAAGAACAGGCTACTAAATAACAGTGCAGTAACTGTAGCTCTGTTATACTAAGTTCAAGCCACAACTCCTAGTTTGCTAGCAAAGGCAAAAAAGCCTGGCTTGAGGACGTCCATAACTTACATCCTCCACATGATAATAAAACGAAACCTTATTCTTTCTTAATGTAAACATTGCATTTATCACAGCAAACAAGGTTAATGCTGACCCAAAATAAATATTATTTCATTGATATGCTAAAAATAAGACCACTGCATTAGATATATTTAAAAGGAAATAAGAGCTTTATTCTAGTAAAACGTTTAAGTACATACTGAAACACTTCAGTTGTCCTGTACACTTCTATATGATTAATTACTTCTTAAAATTAAGCCGGCGCTTAAGTGCTCGTTGGATGTGGGCCATAAAAATTTTGTACACGGAGTCAGAATGTAGTTGACTTGTAAAACTTTTACCATGTAGGAATTATCCTGATATATTGCACGATTATGAAGAAAGAGCAATCTTTTTTTTTTCCAGCTAAGTTTTTCGTTTGACTAATGTTCCTGGTTAGGAATATTTCACCGCTTAGATACTGAATGCACGATAACAGAAACCTGAGCTATACTCCTGGGACAGTTGAAGTTATTGTAATGAATTCAGCAAGGTTTTACACTTGATGATAATTTATTTGTTTATTAGATGGATGGCCTGAGATTTATGATGATCTGAACCATTAATTTCCTTGCCTTTAAATGTTTGGGGTTTGTAAATGGTGTGAGATCGTGCTACGTTATTGTCACTTAGCAACCTTAATAGGGTTTTGAAGCTGAATAGTAGCTTGTGGGTGGTGAGTCTCCCTATGTATTTACCGAGTGGGAAGCAACACGAGCCCCTCTGTGGGCAGCCGCCGGGAAGATGCATGTGCAGCCCGTGCTTAAACCTTTCTAGATGTGCTCACTGAGGAGGGCCAGCTGTGCCTCCGGTGTCGTTTTGCACTTCTGGCATAGTTTCATGCTGGGAAGATCTGCCGAGGTTTTTCATGCCTGCGGAGATTTAAGTGGATCTAAAGGGCTGTCATGCTGCTCTGGTCAGTTATGTCCTGTTGTGTGGTTGCTTAAATTTAGCAACCGAGTTTGACCAGTTTCAGTTTGACAGCTGGTAGTCCTTATTGCTGCTGTGGTGCTCCGGATTGAGGCAGAGGTCAGTGTCTTCCCAGCTCTTGGTGAGAAGGGTGGCTTGCTCTGATTCAGCTAAGGATGTCAGAAAGGATCAGCGTGGCTAACCAGCAGTCCCGGCTGCCTGTCAGGCAGAGACTTCTTCCCTCCCTGTACACACTGTCTGTTGATCGTGAGGACAGCACATACTTCTATGTTTGTTTTAATGCTCCCATAGAGACATCTTGCTTCTTGTTCTCTCCCTCCTTTCTTGCCTGCTGCTGTCACGGTTTCTTCAGGAATTTGAACAGAGAAAGGGTGACATCCCTTTTCCTTTCTGCCTGTGCCTCTGCAAGGTTTCTCCCAGTAATCCCCATAAAGAGGGGAACTGCCCAGGACTAAAAAATTTGCTGGGCATGGAGTCTTAGAGAGGGTGCAGACACATTACGTTGCTCCTCTGGATTGTGTCACTCCTCTTCAGTGGTACCAATCAGCCTTGGGAAGACATGGTTCGCTGGGGAGCTATTGACTTGAAAACTAATGCACCCTTTTTGCTGATTTTTTTCAGCTATTATTATCATTTTTTGCCAGATGTCTTGGGGAGCTTCACACGAGTTGCTCTACAGACAAACATTGATTTGCCTCAGTCTCAGAGGGAAAAAAGAGAGAGCACAAAGGGTAAAAGGGGTTTAGTGAGTCAAGGATCCCATCACTGAAAGAAAATGGTGGTGTTCATGCTCTAAACAGTAATTCTTTATATTGTATGTTAACTTGATATATTTATAATATGTGGGTTCTGCCTGGGAAGAATGCTAAGAGAACGCAGCTCTGCAACGGGGAGCTGGTGTGAATTAGTTACTTGGGTGTGAGATGAAGAGCCAAGGTTTCTGATTAAAACAGAGCTTTTGAGGAAATAAAAAATATTTTTATCATTTACACAGCTTCTCATTACAGACAAAATAAACAGGAATAACCTTTAGAGCCATCTATCTGATGTTAAACTTTATTTTCTTTCCCCTGAGTGAACAAGTGTTCAAGCAAACTGCATATAACCTTGAAGTCTGCATTATAATGCTGTTGTAAGGGGACAACAGAATTTAAGAAAACTTGTTCATGTAGCTCAGTGACTACATCGTGGGTTTTTTATTTATGAATGAGTCTGGACTAATAAATGTTTATATGCTGCTTCTTGCCTGCTTCTGGAAGCAGGCAAGCTTTAGGAAGCAAAGAAAGGACTTTTACCTGTACTGAGTCCACTGGTTAACATTTTGTAGAGAGAATATTTTGGTCAATGTGGCTCAAACCATATGCAGTCAAGATGAAATTTATACCTGAGACACTGTACTGCTTAGGCTGGTGGTCTCCAGCCTTCCCCAATCCGCTGGCAAATAAGCCTTCAAAAAGTCAAAGACAGTTACACAAATTAGGTAGGGTCTGTGCTTGTATCCCATCTAGTAGATGACAAGCTTTTTCCCTTGTCCTACTTGGTAATTTTATAAAATACATTTAAAAAAAATACCCTGGGCTTCAGAGGGCTGTCAGATTTCTATCTGTGGCCCTGATGCTGCATCACAAAACTCTGTTCTGTGGCTTTTTCAGCATTTCAAAGGAAAAGAACGTCCTAATAAGTACAGAACTTCTGACGGAGCTCTTGTCAAAAGCAAGCTGTTAAATGTGCTGCCAATGTCAAGCTGTATGCTTAAAAACCCATCAGTGCTTTTGTGTATTATCTCATGTTACCTGGTGTTGCCAGGTAAATGCAATTACAGTGAATAGCTTTTTTTTTTTTTTTCCCAAAGAATACGTAATTTTTATTCCAGTTTCTTTAAGCTTTGCATTTTTCCATAGTGCTGATTATATGTACACTTCAGATGATCTTACTTCTTGCATAAAGAGACCAGTAGTTCCGTGCACTTGTGTGTGCATGTGAACCAATACTGAATTTTTTTTTTTTTTTTGCTTACACTGTTTAGGGTGAAAAAAAAATCTTTTTAAAAAAATCAGTTTATCACTTGGTTGCTGTGTGCACCACTGAGGAGGAGATAAAAGGAGTTAACATCACAGGTTCTACTCCTTCCCCACCCTTCTTCAGCCAGGGATCTGTTGCCAACAGTTTTACAAAGGGCTCCTATTTCAAATTACCCTTTGAGCCCATGATAAACCTGTGTCCCTGGGAGGTTGTCTCATAGTGAGGAGTTAGAAATGACTGGGAAATCTTGTGGGTTTTTTTATTTGAGTAAAAAAAAAAAAAAAAAGTCACACCCAGGGCAAGAGGCAAATGAGCTTC
>VZSZ01011516.1:100384-136604 GCA_013398815.1 Ibidorhyncha struthersii | reverse complement strand
GGAGTGAAATGGTGTGGTTGCTGTCTATTTATAGATTCAGTAATGTGCCAGTGTACACTTATTATACCTAATTAGGAGTATTCTAAATAACTTTCTGTTTGCATTACAGATAAAGCTATGTGATTGCAGATCAATGGCATGGAATCGTGTCATGCCTTATCAAAGTCTAAAGTCTTTCTCTCTCTAAATGAAACTTCCCTGGATTGATTGCTATTTCGAATAGTCTCCTTACTATAGCTGTGATTTATTTGCCCTAAGACCATTTGTATGCTGCTTTAGTTAAAATTTGAAAGCTAGAATTTTAAGATGCACTCAGGGGAACTGGGAACTAAACTAAACTAAAATTTCCTACAAAAGGACATTGCAAGAACTTCAATTATTTCCAAGTTTTCTTTAGTTTCTGATTTCATTCTGCATCACGTTTGATGACCTCAGGTTTGACAGCCATACAAGTGGTCAAGATGCAGTTGAGGGTGTCTGGATAGCACTGCACCGTCTTCACCCTTCTTCCCACATCACTGGAGGTGATTCTGCACCTCTTGCAGGTGGTGACAGATGACTTGGAGGTCATGAGTATGGTACAGAATAGGACCCATCTTAATGCAGCAAAGAAACGCTTGGCGCAGGGACTTGATAAAATGTAGGCTTCTTGACCCTTTGTGTCCTGGATATACTTTTAATACTTTCCCTCTGGTAATTTATTTGTCATGGAAGTGATTATAAAACTTCTCAAACTATGCAGTTTAGTTGAAAGACTGTACGTCTCGTTTGAATCCAAACTTGGTCTTCCCTTTACTTGGCCTTGGACCACTTAAACTTTGTTGGTTGTTGCTAATACCACTAATTAGTTTTGCCACAGCATATGGGGATGGAGAAATACCGGTTCCAACTCTTCTCCCCAAGGTGTTAAGCGGTATTAAACCTCTGACTCTTCATGTGTGCAGATTTTTGCTGTGTACAGAAAAGCACTTCTGTGTATTTCATTCACTGGGGAGGTATGTAATGTAACATACAAAAAGAAATTTACACTAAGCTGTATAACAAAAATAATATGCAGTATCCACAGACAAAAATGGTTGGTAGCGCTGAATTTTGCTTGAAAAATGTGATCAATGATGAATGCCTAAGAATATGCGCAAGGCTGTAGTACTGCTGTCTTAGAAACACGTGTAATAGAACCTTTATTCTCTAGGTAGCTACACAGTGTATAAATTTTTTATTCATCTGATAGGTATAAATACAGAAAAATGTTCTGACACCTAAGGTTTAATGGTAGTTTTTGTTTTAATTGCAAAATTACCTTCTTTTTAGATGGAAAGGTTGAAAATCACCAGCAGTATCTTGTTAAGTGGTATAATAGGCTGAGTTTTTCTGTTCTTTAGAACCTCCTAAATTTGACTGGATCTGCACTTAATTTTTACCCTTGGGAATCAATCTTACAGGCGGAATTTCTATACATGCTATCTGAAAATTGCTTATTCTTAGATTATTTTTTTTAATTTTGTTTATTTTTTCTTAACCACTGTGTATAGCTTGGTTATTCTCATCTTTGCAGATATTTCTTTCAGGTTTGAAATTCAGGAAAAGCAGTGCCAGGCGTGAAGCCTGAAGTTCAGGCAGTTCCCTGACAAAGTTCAGAGTAGCGCCTATTATAGGAGCACTGTTTATATAGTTCCAGTTAAGAACATCATAGCATGTCTGTTACAACTATCTCCTTTTATATATCGGCTGTAAAAACTAATTCTGAACAGAAACAAGAATGTGGTCTTGATGTTTTATTGCTTAGAGTTAATATATAGTGAAAGCCCATTTGAGAGTATTCAGGACTAAATGCTGCTCATCGTTGCAGTCTCTTGGCAACCTGTGCTGGGTTCATTGCATATAGCCAAGCACTGGTGGGAGGTTTTTATCTTCTTTGTTATTTTCAGGAGTTGCATAGAGAAGAGTACAATTTGAAATGTCAGCATCCTGGGATTTGGACAATGGGGATGGATATGCTTAGAGTTTCTAAAAGCTTCCGCGGAAGAGAGTGAACGATGGAGAGGGCAGCCAGGACGCTTCATCAGGGCAGTTTAAATGGAGCCTAATGTGTGGGACAGCTTCCTTCTGAAGCTCGATCAAAGCAGAGGTAGAGGATTATTTGCAAACAGTAAAGTAACTTAGGAACAGCTTTCTGGGCAATGTCTTGGAGACCTGGAACTACACACCCCAGTGAATGCTTAGCTTGACTGTCTCTTTCAGTGACCTCCAAGTCTCCTTTTTTTTTTTTTTTTTTTTTCCCCCCGGCCTGGACACGGGCATAATGTTGCCAACAAATAGAAGCGTTGTGGCTTCTAGGGTGTCTTCGTGTGTCGACACAGCCAACACAGGCTTAAATGAAGGGTCGGTGGGGGAGAGAGTGTTCAGTGCATCAGCAAGGAAGGACGTAGTACTTGATCCACTTGTGTGTAAGTTCCTGCTCTGGGCAGAGAACCAGATGTAAAGAAATAAGGAGTGTCTCTGGAGTAGGAGAGAGAGTGTGTGTGATCTTAGTGCTTTGTGTACTGTGCTTAGTGCACACCTAACCTTCTGCATTCGTAGTAAGCAGATAACACTAAGGAAGTTTATAGCAAACAAGAAACAGGATTTAAGTGCCTGTAGATTGTGCTGGCTGCTGCACGTGTGTGCCTGGAAATATCACGGGGCAGCTTGGTCAGTAAGGTGACCTGTGGGTGTTCCATCTCTAGCACCGTATCAGGTATTGCCTGTCATAATGGCTTTGTAACAGCTTTTCTCCCAGAAGCTGATGATGCTTATGGGACATGCTTAATTCTGTGGGTGGATCTTAAAAGGGAGGATGTTGCCTGGAGGGCAGCATTCAGCCTATGAATTGTTCATTATTTTTCTGCAATCTGTGGCTCCTGAGGCACTCAATTTTTTGTTTTTTCTTATTTCTCCTCAGGTGTGTCCCTACCCAGGAATTCATGACGTTGTTTCAGTTAAGAGCTTATTTTTAATTGCTGCTATTGGATTCCAAATAGTTCCATGAAAAAGTAATTCCATGACTGCCTTTATTCTTAAAAATCCAGCTAACCCTTTCCATCTTTCAGGATTGAAATTATGATGTTCTAAGCCTTGTTTGTCTTCTGAGGATAAGAACTTATTTTAATTTAAAAACATTTATTTCCCTAATTGCCTGCTACACAAACATGGAAGACATAGTAGGCTAGTGGGATCAAAGGACTGGGATGCAGATGCAGGTACTGGAAGCCCTTCTGTAACTATTATGAAATTTTCATTTTGCAAGGCATGTGTATTCTGAAATGGGTATTCTTATGCCATAATTATCTGAATTTATGACATGAACTTATATTTTAAAGCCTATCTGTCAAACTAGAAAGGTCAGATTCTTTTTTTTTTTTCTTTCCTTTTTTTTTTCTTTTTTGTTTCCTCTCCCAAATGAGCTTGGGGATTCTTCAGAAAACATTTTAATTCCTGAGGAGAAAGTTACAACTCCTAAGTTGAGTCGAGTGCTATAGGATCTATTGAACACTTGTTTAAAATGCCTTTTAGTCTTTTCTTCAGTCAAATTGTGTACTACTTAGCCATTATATCAAGCGCCTGTGAGGCCTGTTGGTTACAGTGGTGGGAAGGGGGGGGTGGCTGCCACGAGTGAGCTGTTTAAAGTGTTTTTCTGTTCTTGTGTTTTTTCTTTTCTGAAACAACTGGATAGCTTCAGAGGACTTTTGTGTTGCAGTGGACACCAGGGTAGGGTCCTGGGCCATAGTGATGATCAGATATGGCAGAACGCCGATCAACAGCTATTTTCTTGGCTGGGATAAACATAATGACCTGTTGTGAAAGGAGCAGTGTAGGAATCTGTGCTAAGGCAGGATCTGCGCTCTGCCTGTTCCTCAAACGGAGAAGCTCCTTCCCAGCTTTGGTAAAACAACAGATCTTTTGGAGTGTAATTGGATGTTCTCACCTTTCTTTTTTACAGCATGTACTTCACAACTACTTTTCTAGTGAAACTGTGACTCTTCCTGTGGTGATGATGATAATGATGATGATTATTATTTTTATTGTAACATGCTTTACATCTTCAGCTGATACATCGAGGAGGTGTCTATCTGGAGGACATTAGTGCTGTACTGAAGTGCCCTAGTTAGCCCTAAATGAACTCGCTTGCCTTTTGGATCTGGTGCAGCCCTCTCGGGCTTTGTTCCTAATGGAGCTAATTAGCTGGGGTGTTACATCATACTAAAGCAGTTATCTTGCTTCCAGTTCCAACGTGCTTCAGTTAGCGATAGCTCACATATCTCTGCAAAACACGGCATTGTATTGTTTAGGCCTGTCCCAAAATACTTACGAGGAGAGATTTATAACAGGGTGCTCAGTTCTGCTTCCTTATTTCTTTGGTCTTTGCATGGTGATGAATTGGCTCCTCAGTTTGGAATGATTTCTTCCATGCTGCTGAAGGCTGCTTTTTGCACACAGAGCGCCAGTCTTGTCTTGTTTGTCTTCATGTGCCTCACCATCAAACTCACATTTCCACATCCTAACCAGCCCTCGGTGCTTCACTTGCTCAAGGTAACGATTGCCCTAGAGCAGCCTGCCTTCACTTCTCTCTGTGCTTATTTTGGAGCACAGTATCTGAAGGATTACATGAGGAGGAAGAGGGAGTTCTGTGCTTCCACTTTACCAGGAGAGGAGAATCCAACACCTTGCCTACTCTCTGTAGGGACATAATTCGCTTTTTCCCACCTGCGTGGTGCAATGAAATACTGCTGACTGGCGTGCAGCAAAATTCCAGGAGCATCGGAGCATCCTGGTAATTGTCTTACTTCATTCAAGGACCTAGATCAGTGGATATGGAAAATGGTATAAGGAAGAACAGTCTCATATT
The DNA here is from genome assembly GCA_013398815.1 of Ibidorhyncha struthersii. NCBI lineage: Eukaryota > Metazoa > Chordata > Aves > Charadriiformes > Charadriidae > Ibidorhyncha > Ibidorhyncha struthersii. The sequence continues at coordinate 131,719 of VZSZ01011516.1, read as the reverse complement.
TTCAGCCTCTTCCTTTTTTGTGATCTGTGTCCCCAGTAAATAGTTAGTGTGAAGCTGAAGTGGAAAGAGATTCGAAGTGCCCCAGTCCAGGTAAAAATGCCAATACTATGAGATGGTCTAATCAGGATCAGAGCTTCACCAGTTCAAAATTTTCCAATGTGTATTTGTTGCTTTTTTTTTAGTTATTTGTTTGTTTTTTTAATCATCCATTGACCTAAGAAATACAGTTATTGTAGTTAACAATACTGTTATAACACACACTGACAAAATCCAGATAACTTGAAGTTGGGCTGACACTTGATCCTTTCCTCATACTATTGTTCCATAATATTTTTTCCTCCATGACATCATGAACTATGAAAGTGCCAACTTTTTTTTTAACTGCCTAGCCTTTTCTTCCTTCATGCCATAACCTTTATGTTTAAAAATAACTTTTTTTTTTTTTGTATTTAGTGCACATTTCAAGAGGAACCTGATGGCCATGAGAGAATGTTTAACATCTGCAGTGGTTTTGCCACCGCGTATTCCAAGCATTTGGCACATGCATTTATCTGCAGGGGTACAATGACATTTTTCTTGGCAGCTGTATCCATGACAACAACTGGGAATGTCCATGCCTCCTCTTTAGATTTCAGAAGAATATGAATTCTTACCTTCCTAATAAAAGGCCTGGAAGCAAAAGCTGTGCAATTTTAATGATGGCATATTCCCTTCAGCCATTCAATAATGGCCTCTCCCAAGTGTTTTATTATCAAGAAAGTATCAAAAGGGCAAAATTAAAACACATGTCCATATGCACTGAGAGAAGAGCCAGTCTCTGTTTCATGATCACCGGTTACAACCTAGGATGAATTGTGGAAGTGTTTGAAAAATGAGGGTACTTGGGAAGCTCATTTCATTTTCAGTGTCGACATCTGTACAAAGTATGTAATTTAAACACTTAACTTCAGAGATGTGAGGAAGAGTATATCATTATGAAATACATTTTTGTACCATGACAGAACCATTCTCCGTGTGTGCCTAATGATCAAAGTTAGTCCTGAGTAGTGCACTGTCTGTCTATCAATGTCATCTTTAAATCCAGTGAGTGGTACGTGAAGTGGTACATAAGTAGTAGATGGGGCAGCTCTTCAGGAGCGCTCAGCATCCAGCAAATCCAAAATGACTTATTTACATGCCTGAATGGGAGTTGTTGATGCTGAATGCTTTTGAAAATCTGGTGCTGTTTAAAGTAGTCTCTTATCATGAACAGAACAGAAGTTGGGGAATAAAACAAAGGGCCTGGGTAACTTTATTTTCTCTTAAACAGAAATACGAATTCGAGGACGAGGCCAATATACACATCCTGCTAGTATATAGGCTGCCAAAAAGCAGTTATTTCTTAGGAGCTGAGATTTTGATTGCTGTGAAAATGAAGGTACAAGACTTACTGCTTTGGGAGACTTAACACCCGTCTAAACACCTCTTTCTGCATACCCTCTACTCTGTTCTCATGAGTAGTTTCTGGACCTCCAAGAAGAGCCAACTATACCTCATACCGCGTTTTCAGATCATTCGTTGCTTTAGGAAACAAGAAACACAATGACAGATGGTAGAAGTATTTAAATTGATTTATTCATAGTTACCTGTACAAATGCTGTCTATTTTTTCTTCGGATGAACGGCAGTGTGGGAAGCAGGGTAGAAAACAGCTTGCTTACCATTTTCTGCCTCTTGCTCTCTGGCAAGGAGAGGGGAGGGATGGGGGAGTTGGTACCTTTAGCTTTTGGGAATTTGCAGGAGAACAGGGGATCCGTAGAAGTGACGGAAGGAGAGACTTAGAAGCCCAGAGAAGAACATGTTCAGTTGAGGGAAGCACTGAGAACTGCTGCTGTACAAAGTAGAGACTTGGCCTCTAACACTGTAGGTAGTTAGGGGGTGGTTTGTGTGCAAAGCTTTTAAATGTTTCACTTAACAGTTCTGAATTTTCACTATTTATGGTTATATTATATGTTATAATAAAGTATTAGTTCCACGGTTCAGACTTGCTTGGTGCCTTTTGCTATGCCCATCTGAAGGGAAAGAAGGTGAAGGCTGGCTGGCTAATGGCTGAACAGGTCTGTCCAGGCGAAGATCAAAAGCTTTTCCATTCCCAGGCAAGAGGAAGCAGCTATGACAAACTCGGGAGTCCCAAAGGACTACCTGGATTCCCTTCTAGAGAGAAACCATTCTCCAAAACAGAGAATAGCATGTCTGGAGAGGTTGTTACAAAGCCATTACATGGAAGAACTCTCTGTTTTCCCATCAGGCCAGGGACAAGCCTGGTTTATTTGACGATTTGTGGGAGAAGCTGGAGGCAGGATAGAAGCCCTTGGGAGGGGGAGAGGTAGCCAAATGTACGTGGGTTTTGGCGTGGGATAAAGAGAGATTTTCTCTGCCTCATTGCAGAGCTTCTGAACTGTTCCACAGAAGGAAGATCAAAAGATTTCTTGCTGGGAAGGTGTTGGGATGGCTTCTATTTTGTTTTGAGCTCCCAGACTTCCAGCGAAAGATCTCAGTAGATCTGCCCCAGTGATTCAAACCCTGAAGCTTTAATCATGTCTCGGGAACAAGCTTCTTGTGAGTTTAGTGAATGAAGTAAATGGAAGTTCTTATTCTGAGCAAAATCATGAGTATGACAGAGAATAAGGCCCTTTTATCCTTGCAGGAAATGGGGAAAGCCTTGGAAACCAAGTAATTGGAAAACCAGTTAGAAAAAGATCACTTCTGTTACATAAGCATAGTTGCCTCTAAGAGAACTTTGATTTTACAAACAAAGGTGTCAGAATTAAATGTTTTATCGCACCGGGGTAAGAATTGGCTATCACTTTTTTTGAAAGCTTGGTCGCTGAAGTAGTTCTTTACCATTTGGGCTTGTGAAATGTCCGCAGTCCTGGTTATGCGTCCACAGATGCCTTTTCTTATCGCATGTGTTCAACCAGAAGAAAAGGATGTACAGAAACTGTCAGTGAGTTTTCAAGAAGGTGACCTTGGAGAACGACCGTCAGATGCAGCACATTGGCTGGGTGTCTGCCGGGCACTTAAGGTTTCTCTCTGTTTCTGAGCAATGGGTGGCATGGCTGGAGGGGTCACCTTCCCTTTTCTGGGGAGGTTGGGGGGAGAATTGATGGGCAGCACCTGCCGCAGTGAGTCAGCAGGGCTGGACTGGCATCGGCTGCGGTGTTCCTGCACCTGTCGGGAGCGGGTGCCAGCCAACCTTTGACAGCGTCAAAAAAAAAAAACTATTCAAGAAACAGCGTCGTGCTCCACCATCGGTATTTTGTTGCTGTGCCCGGAGTTAGTGCCCTAGAAATTTCCAACCATCCCTGCATTATTTGAAGCTTCTCTTTCACAGCTTCTTTTTCTGTTCGCTTTTACATTTGTTACATCATTTCGTTGCGAGTGATGTTTGGTTTATGCTGAATGCATACCTGATGGAACTACTCATTTGAGAGCTTGGTCTCTATGCCAATAAACAATATACCTTGGCAGCGCCCAGCATTTTTTCCCAGTGAATGTGTCAATGGGTGCAGGGACTGGATGACAATAAAAACTCATGGATGATCTTGAAATAAGATGCATATGTTTAATGATTGCACCACCTTTTTTTTTTTTTTATCTATTGTGTCCCAATGATTTTATCAAAGCCAGTACCATGTTTTCTCAGAAAAAAATGTATGTGGCCATAATTCAGCAGTTCAGTGAACTTCTTTGTTTTAAAGCTCAGCATTAGTTTGGTGAATCCATTTATCAGTAGAACAGGCTATTTCACTAGAAAGATCTAAAAGAGTGATAATTAACTCTGTAGCTGATTCTGTCTGTCTGTCTTTTGTCCGATGGAGTCTGGAAGCAACTTAATAGAATATAAAGTATTTAAAATTTCATTATCTAAAATTGCTTTCCCTAATTCCATTCACTTTGCATGTTGCAACACCGAATTAGCGTGTATTCTGTTCAGAGCTGCTAATGAACTACGTTCCATTTACCTGGTTACTCCTAGGCTTCTCTAATAAAGTCATGAACTAATAAACTTCAGAGTTGAGGTACAGCAGATGTATCTGGAAAAGTGTCTGGTGATAATGGACTGATCTTCATCTGTTTTGTTACAAACAACATGGAAAACGAGTCTAAACTATGGTGTTTTTTTGAGGGAAGGGGATCTTTGGTTTTCAATATTGATATTATTTTCTAGCTAGATCTTTTTGCCACGTAGGTTCACATTGTCCACCTATCCTGTCCATGCAACATCTCTCAAGCAATCTTTGAATTATTACTTTTAAGTACTTACAATTTCATAAATACAAATATTAATATCTCTTTCATTAGAGAATTCATACTCCTTTTATCATGCTTTGCCTTAAGAAACTGTTCTATGATGCAAGTAAATATAGATGATATCTGTCAACTGAAATGCTTTTAACCATCAGTCTGAATATAAAACTGTAGTGCTTTTTGAGGTGAAAATAGATTGTCAGAAAAGCTATATGAAAAATTAATTAAAAAACTACTTTGCTGAACCAAATTGTTTTATGTAAAAACTGTGTAGTATGTACAGCTAACGGGATCATAGAGGGAAACTTAGCTTTTGTATTGTGAATATAATAACTTCTTTTGTAACGTCTGAAAGGAGTAGGTGGGGTGGGATTCACGTCACTTCATTTCACTGATACTAAGGTTAGTCATCTAGCTTGTCACCCAGACTCCCTCTGTAGCCAGCGGAAAGAAAGAGGTGCCTCTCCAAAGCAGTTTGTCCCATTTCCCCTTCATCTTTTGGACGTCCCTTTTCTTTTTTATCACTTTCTATTATGTGGTCAGATTTTACTGTATCCACATGACAATCAGTTGGCAACGGGACTCGCTAACACAGACCCCGATGAATCACTTTGCCTTTGATGCCAGAGGTTTCTGTAGCGTATTACTGCTTTCCTTCTCTTCCCTCTTCCTGGTAATTTAGGTTTTGGGTGTGCACTAGCCATTCTGGGGTGGATTCGTTCTCTTCTGCTGTAATATACGTAATTTCTCCAGATAGTTGAGGGTCATCTCCTCCACTTCCAAAAAGGTGACTGTGTTGGTGCTCGGCAGGGAGGGAGTTACCAAGTCCTACCTAGCATTTAGGTCACCTAGTGAAATGCTGTGTTAATTACCATAGAAGAGCAGGTTAAATAAGAACCTGAACAAGGTAGCTGTGTATTTGGATAGCAAGAACAATTCACTCACAAATAACTCTCTGAATGCTCATGGTTTCACTCACTGTTCAAAGCAAATCTCACAGATCTAATCTTTCCCATGCCCTTTTCCACTACATGAAAATGACTTTTGGTAGGGCAGTTCTACCAGTTTAAGACTGCTGTGTAGAAGTACAAAGCGTTTCATGATTGATTTTGTTAATATCTTCATGGAAAGTATGAATCAAAATAGCATGGGAAAGAGAATTGTATTTTCATTCACTAAGTATATTGGTGGATTGAATTTACTCAAGACTTTGGAGCTCAGCTGACTTCTGCAGGAGCGCACACACTGTATGATAGGATTAAAAAAGGATGCTTGCAAAACAGGGAAAATGCGTCTTGTAATGAACACCTAAGCCGTTTCACTTCCCTTATAGACAAGTAAATAGATAATATGTGTAGATGAGGCACATTTAATGAGAACAAAGGCAAGTGCAGCTCTTTGATGCTGGACTATAAATAACTGATTTTTCTTTATTAGAAGATTGCTTTAATCAACTGCTATTTTAGACAAGAAAAACATGATTTTTTAAAAAATATAGGTGTTAATTAAAAAACGTTATTAGAAGTTTTTAGGATGTGTAGACGAGTCAAGGTGTCAGGTGTCAACTGCCTGAGGTGACCTTGGGAGGCAGGGAGCTTTAGTAAAAGTTCCAGTATTTCCACTTCTTCATGTTTCTTCCATGCTTTTTCTCCCTCATCCTTCATTTCAGGGCTTTTGCACTTCAATCACCTGTGCCATTGCATCCACCCTCCCTGTTCTGTATTTTGGGTTCCCACCTGTATCACTTGGGCCATTCATATCTCAGTCCTTCAATTTCCCATAGGATAGAGGTCATCCGCTGTAAGAAGGCTGTTGTGTGAACAGAAAGGGAGCTGGGAGATGAGCAGGAGTTCGTTCTTTTTTGTGTTTCATTTTTTCTTTTCATAGCCCCCATCTCTTACCTGACCCTGGGTAGGCAGCGAGGAGGAGCAGAAGGAGTAGCTGCTCCCTTCTTCACGCTCCTCGCTGGTTCGATCTCACATTTCTCTCCAGTTTGAACTGCACCGATACTGATAAGAAACACGGATGTTTAAAAATATCTCAAATAGCTGAAAATATTTCTCGAGTGTAGCTTACTATTTACTCGTAGATGGAAATTTTCTTTTCCTTCAAAGTGTCGTGCTCATGGAACATCCCAAACGGGAAGCTCAAAATATTGCTTTATATAGAAACATTTTGCTGTGCAGTTTAGCCAATCGGGTGAATTCTTTCTATATTAGATTATGTGTGGAGTAATAAATCTGACTGAGGGCAGTGGCATATAAAAAACTCGAGAAGCAGAACAGCCACAGTACATACTCAAAGTCTTGTATTTAGCAGATTTGTGAGGAAACTCCTGGGAAATAAGAGTTAGACTAGACTTTTTGGTTTTGTTGAAGACAGTTCTAGAGAATCAGTGAAGCAGTAAGTATTGTAAAAAAATTAAGCCTGCAAACTATAAGTGTATTATATGTAAAACCAAATTTCTATGTAAAGGCAAATGTGTCTGAGAATGAGGGATTTTAACTGATCTAATTTCAGCAGTAGCATTTAAGTGCAGTAAACTTGTGCAGTGAGCATCGTTTCTTCTAAAATAGATTTGTTTTATAATTGTCAGTGTATTGGAGGAAATCACGTTGGTCTTAGTATTTCTCAGCTCTTTCTGGTCATGTGTCTATTTATGCTTTATCTTTTGTTTCATTTTCATTTTCTTTTTTTTATATTTTTTTATTAATCTACAGCCATCTCTCTCTTTGTAATATATGCTGTTATCTGTAGCTGGTTTATTTTAATAATATTAAGTGGATGCGTAGTTCTTCGTGCAGCACCTGTCTTCTTAAATTTTCTTTAATTTGAGGTATATAAATGTCACTTACCTGAAACCATCTCCCCTCCTTCCTCATAAGGTTTTCTTCAAACTTTTCATATTCACTAACAATAGCAAAGATCTGGAATATTGCTGTGCAGGAATCAAACTTATGATTGGTATTGTTGCTGGAGGTACAGAAATGTTTTCCTAGTTTTATTTTGATCCTAATTTCTGTGAAGATGAAAATGATTAGTTATGAATACCTAGTCTAAAACATTGCATAATGAGTTATTACAAGAGAAACGCTCAGTGGTTTGTGACTGCCTTCATACTAATTTTCTTAATTATAATGTCAATTTTAAAAAATACATTTTGGCAACAGCTAGATCATCAGCTTCCTCTTGAAGCTTTTTACTCAAAAGACAGATACTTGGGAATCTTACTTTACTAAAATAACTATGTATTTGACATTGCAGGAACAGGTATTTAGAACCTATCAAGGAGAACATTATACCGTGTCGCTGAATACTTACTGATATGTACTAGTAGATAAATTGATAGTTTAAAATGCCTTATTTTCAAAGCACAAAGGAGCAAGATAGCAGTTGCCTGCTGAACACAGCTGCTTTCTTCTTTTACTTAAGTTACTTTTAAATGTGACTATTAAATGGCAATTTTTAGCATTGTATTGTATTAAACAATTTAATTGGCTTGATTTATTGTTTCTATTATAATCCGTATTGCACTGTCTGCATTGCTATGAAGCAGAAGTGTGCTCTGGATATCACCATCATCAAAAATATCTTCTTTAAATTGTTCATTTCATTAAACGGTTCTAGTAAAAAGCTGTAAAATATTAAGCATAAAATTAAGTAAAAAAAAAAAAAAAATCCAGTCTCAGTCTTGACTAAGATTCCCGCTTAAGTACTATAAAAATGGGAAATCCATTTGGAGTCAGTGGGTACNTATATTATATTATATACATTGTTATATATTATCACATGTTGTTATATATTATCACATAGATGATATGATCAATTTCTCAAAGATTGAGGTAGATTAAGTGCAAGGGTTGTCACTGGGACGCTTAGGTGGTTATGGAAGATTAACTTCCAAGGATGTAGAGGGAAAAGAAGGGGAAAACCTGAAACCCTTCAAAAAAGCACATGGGTAAATGCATTACATTGTTTGCGGAAGGGAATTTCGTTTAATTCAACCTTGTATCAAAGCTCTGAAAACCAACAAGCTCCATTATACAATGGAGCTCCTCCTGGTCCTGTGTTTGATATGCCTTGCAAAAGAAGTTACTCCAGTGTTGTTACTAATGTGGTTACGTGGCTTGCTAACATGTTTGAAAATACCATCTGATTTTTCCCTCATGTCAGCTTCACTGAACCAGGATACTTTAATCAGAAAGCTTACCACTTTTCCCTGGTTCGGGCAGAGCTTTGCAAAACCACTAGGAATTGCACTTTCCTCTGGTTTGAAGTGAGGTTTCACAAGCTCTTTTTCTTTTGCGTCTTCACTGCAGTGATTCAAACTCAAACTACCCATATGGTGAAGCCATACTGATTCTGTTCACCAGTGGTATCACCATTCAGAGATGAAACCCCATTAATAGATTTATGCCTCTCACGGTAGTCTCCTTCTATGGCTTTTTTTTTGTTTTTTTTTGGTGTTGCCATTCGCTCCTCTTAGTTACGCTGGTGTAGTTTTATGGTTCGCTCTGTAAATGAGATTTTTGATGGGATCTGGGCTGAAAATGACTTTTTAAAAGAAATTATTATTATTTTTTTTTAACCTCAAACATTTCATTGATCCAGGTTGCATGAGCGTCGTTAACAGGGGGGTGAAATACAGCTCAGTATATTGTTGATGGACAACGGCAAGGAGAGAATGAGCATCTTTAGGCTGAGTTTGCATGAAGGAGCCAACCTGTTGAGCAACCAAGTGAAGATTCCTACCTTGTCAGGAGAGAGGGGAAGATGCCTCTGAAGGCCTCCAGAGGGAGATCCTGTCCACCTCAGTTGAGGTGCCTCAACTTTAAAGGGGATTCAGAACAAAGCTTATAGTATCATTAAGATCACCAGTAAATTCCGTAGCAGCTGCTGCAGCTCCATCCTTTAAAAAAAATTAAAAATAATTAAGTGGATTGATTTCCTATGAAAAAATCTGTGTAAGTTGCCAAGTCATAATAACAAACTTTTTAGTTTAACTTTATGATTCTAAATTTCACTCCTCCTCAGTTCAGATATTCCTATTTATAAACTTAAAATTCCATGGCCCTAAATGTATGTGAAACAGGGAATATGTTTTATTTTTCATCTGCGTAGCTCTATGTCGATATCCAGATTGCTATTTAAGGAAATAAACTGTAAAGTAAGGCAAAACAGCTAAAAATAGGACCCACTAACTAATACACGCTCATCCAAGTAGAACATGTGGAAAACTTCCGTTGAGTGTGCTGGAGATTAATTTTACCAAAAAAAAAAAAGAATCATGTTAAACTGGGGATAAACACAGCATTTTAACAGAGGAGGGGAGATACGTCAGCCTATTAGTTTAAAAGTAGAAAGGAAATGGGGAAAGGAAGAGGGAGGTTTGTGCAGCCTGTGTGGTGAACTTGATCTGGCTCAGAAATAATCTGGGAAAAAACTGGGAAACAGAACCAATTGTGAAAAAAGCCAGGATGTTCGCTTAGGAATTCTTGGCTGTGTCTGTATATCTGTCGTTTTCATGCCATCTCAGCCCAGCGGCGAACTTAAGCAGAGTATCTCCAGTTGAGTGATTGGAATTTGAGGAAATAAATTGGAGATTTCATGATGCCTGCATAACTGCACCATCAGAGCAAATACTTTAATTCCATTTATTAAGCTTTTTACACACACTTTTTTTTAATTCCTTTTTTTTTTTTTCTGTCCAAGCAAATTTTTTCATCTAGATATAGCATTTTCTGCCCACTTGTGCTAAGAAGTATTTTCTTGGATTATTAAGTCTAATTAAAAAAGGTCAGATAGAGAAGAAACAATCTGTTTTGAAATAGGATTGGGGGAAAAAAAAGAAAAAGATTAGTTAAAATTAAGTGTATTTTGTTGAAAGGGCAGAAGACTAGATGGAATGAGTAAGAGGGAAAGGCATGAGCTGCCCTGCCAGTATTGGTTGTTACAACCGAGCAAGTTGGGACAGACCTGCAGTGCACCGGGAAGTGAAAACCAACTATTTGTAGAGCATGAATTGCGTGGGAAGGGGAATAAAGTCCAACCGTTCTGCTTCATTTAACCCAAGCCCTGAAGTTTGTACAAAGGCCTGGTTTAACTGCCATCCTGTGATAACTCGAGCAAGGATGAGGTTAAAATTGCCATCAAAATAATGCAATATTTTGGCAATGGAGTAGATTCCAGTATTTTGAATTCTGTTGTTAATTTAATTCACAGTTTAATAAGCACACCTCCTTATTTAGGGACTCTTCACAGTATAATCAATCTTCACTGCTAGGTTCAGTTCTGCTTGTATAAATGCAAACAGTTTTTGAGATACAAGAAAAAAAGGAAGAATTTTTGCCAACAGTTTTAATATCTCTGATTCCTTCAGCAAACTACTTTTGAAGAAGGTTTCATTTATCTGTTTTTATAGGATATTGACCTACTGTTCAGGGGAACCATTTCAGCTTGTACATGGTGTAAAACATAGAGGGAAAATTATTCTTTAATTGAGAAAAAACCTGCAGATTAGATGACTGTTACACATTGAGCAGACAGTGTTTGGTGACAGGGATATTTTATATCTCATGAGATTTTTTTTTTAATTTAAAACTTGTCCTAACCAGATTACCAAGGAGTGTTTGCTTATTCATCCTGAAGAACACCTGTATGTGTGGGACCATATATACGGTAACTGCACCTAAAATTCATATTCTACTGAGGCATTTTACAGTGTATGAAATTCTGATGCACAGAACTGAACCAGTTGACCATGCTGATCAATAAAAACAAGAAACATGGATCGCTTGAGATAGAGTTGAGAGTGTTTACAAATTGTAAAAAAAAAAAAAAGTGATAAATGGATGCAAGCAAAAAGCAGTAACTTGTAGGAAATATAGTCAGTCTGGAGACAGGGAGCTCTTGCAATTTGTTGTGATTATTCTGGTTTAATAATTATAACTCCTTCCATGTTAATTCAGAAACCAGATGTTAAGTTGATGAGAACAAATCCATTGTTATGTTTTGTGAGGTCTGTCGTGATTTTTTTGTTCAACTTCAGTAAATAAAGCCCCAGTGCAGTTAGTGGAAACCTTGGGGTAGGATTCAGATGAAGCCCCAGGCCGTGCTTCACTTCCCTTAGTGCGTTACACAGCTGGATGAAACTCCACATCTGTGAAATGTGGGTGATAATCCTTCCCTCTCCCTGCAGAGTGGGAGGGCTTCTGAAGTGCATCAGGTGGGAAGGTCTAGTGAATTGGAGATAACCCGATACTGCACTCTTTCCCCAGATCCACTGCTTGTTTTCATTTTTTAAAATAGTTTATGCTCTTCTGTTGCTCATCTACTTTACCTACTGCCTGTTTGTGATGAAAAGTAGGGGGTCAGCACCTGACGTGGAGTAAAAAGCCTGTGTTTTCAAGAAATGGGTGATTTTAAAGTATGAGGTGGGGAGTGTGATGTGTAGGGGTGGAATCTGAGAGCTTAATTTTCTTTGGATGTAAGTAATACTTAAAGCTAATGTTCCTTGTTTTGTAAGCACTTTCAGTTTTGACGTTTTTCTCATATGGTTTGATAGCTTTAAATAAATTTAGCAGTTGAATAAAGTAATATAATACAGAGGTTGATTTAGAAATGTAGAGGCTCCAGTTCGTAATTCCTACATATCAAAAAAGGAAGAGTTTTTCCTTTGCTTCAATTAAGTTTCAGATATTCATGTTCATAAGTCTCTAAGCTGTGGCCTATGAATTAATTAATGCCTTTTGGGGCTTTGGAGACAGGAATATGGTGTAGTAGCTCTCCTTATTTTCAGGCTAGTCAGTAAAGACCAACAATGCGAAAAAGATGACTGGAAATAAGAGTGGTTAGTGTGCTCTACTATGGAAACAGGTAACAGNTATTAATTATATATTAATAAATAATATATTATTTATTATCTGGTTCTCTTCAGCCAAACTTAAACTTATTCTTGGGGTACAAATTTTGAGAAAGAGACGTGGCTGAGATTTTATGTGTGTGTGCACATATATAAATATATATGTGTATACATATATGCATATTACAATATACAGAAATATATACACAAATACACAAATTTTTAATATATGTATATTTGTGAGATTTTGTCTTATATACATACATAGCTATTTTTATACATACGCAAACTGTACACAGACACAGATGTGTGTGTATATGTATCTGTGAACACTATGTATGTATATTAGACATGCATGGAAATTTTTAGGGGTTTTGGACATGTTTTCCTGGCAGAGAAGCATGTGTTTGTTTTTGTTTCGTGTTTGTTTTTGTTTCGTGTTCTCCCCACTCTTCTTTTTCACCCAAAAGGCCATTGAGGTGAATCAACATGTAGTGGCATCCCTGCTTTATCTCAAAGGAGAGAAAATTGTTTGGACATTAATGTTGGTTTGAAAGGCCATGTCTTCATTGCATTTTTTAAACAGATGTGTAATTGGTGGACAGGGTTGGCTGCTTTCTGTCAATATTCTGTCAGTCACTACAGCTGCAAGCTGGCAGGATCTTCTGGATCATGGTTGTTTTCTAATTATCCATTTCCAGCATCTTCTCTTTTAATTTAATTTAATTTGCCTTTTTTTTTTTTGGTATGGTTAGGACTTAGTTATTAGCTGTGTAACTGTCCCCTGAGTTTCTTAATTTTGCTTGTAGATGCATATATTTTGTACTTAAGTATCTGCTTAGATACTACTCAGTAATAAAGCATTTTCCATCTTTTTGGGGGAGTTGCATAGCTAGTGGAGTCTGGTAGGGAAACAGTAAACAGAATTGTGACTTTAAATGGTCTTACTGTATTAACTGGGATGCTGTCAGTTCATTGTAAGGAAATATTAAAACCAGTAAAGGGGATCTGAGAACAAATACCTTTTCTTAAACAAACTGCTGGTGAATACCTATACAAGATCCAGCGAAGAAGTCGGTGACGTACGGTAATCAGACTGATAAAAGAGTGTTTCCTTTTCATATGTCTACTTGATTAGGGATCTCAAATAATTTTAATGATTTTAGAAACTGTAAGCCTTTAATGTAGTTTTTTTGTCAGGTTGTCAGGGCAGTGTTCCACCATAATCAATCAAACTTAACTATTCTTCATAGTTTTGCATTGTGCTTGCTTTCCATCTACAATGGCTTTACCTTCAGCCCACAATCCTTTCCAAAACTGGTTGTGTGCTAAGCTAAAAGATATGCAAACCTGATCTCTAGCTCAGATTTAAACTTAAATTTGTTGTGCAATATATTCTGGATGGTGTGAGAAGATAATTTGTGTGGTATATTTTTCATCATCTCATTTAATTTTATTTTGCTTATAATCTACAGGATAATATTGCTCATAATCTACCTTGATTTTGTTCATTTATCATTTATTTTGCTCATAATCTACCTTGATAACTTTCAGAGAAAAAAAAAGCTTAAAAAACTTGGCTTTACCTGCACTCGGTTTTATTTGCTTCTTGTAGTGCTGTATGAAGAATTGTAGGGCAGTATATACTCTTATAGCATTAGTCAGAGATGGTTCACCTAGTTTTCGCATCTTTGCATCTGAATTTCCATATTTAATCTGAATTTCTGCTGAAAAGCCAATAGAATTTTATAATTCTCTGTTTAACTTGCTAGGGAGTTTTTATGTGCTGAGACGGCAATTAAGACATGTTTGTTTTCGGTATAAAAGAGACGTACCTTTACTAACCACAAAATTTGAAAATATCGATTCTCAAATTGTTTGTTTTGCACCTTACTTACTTAAATTGAAATGTGTTACTGACAGTTAGTTGAAAGTTTCAGTGATTAAAAAAACCCTTTAAATTCCCTCCCTTTATTAGCTAGTGCATCCTAATTAGAGTGAAAGTTGATCTCCTGCCTGCTCACTCTCTAGCCTCAGAAATATTTTTAAATGTAGGACTGTATTGCCAGTTATCATTAGTTTTTGTGATTGAAATGAGTTAATAAGTGGTACAGTTGTTTTTTGCTTGGAGAAAGCTCGGGTTAACATTTTCAATACTTAGTGATTTTTTTAATAGCTCCATTTTCCCTGGAAGTGCTGGAAGCCACTATCTCAGTTTTTAATTTGTAGGAATTGTAGGTATTTAACATCTCTGTTAAAAGTGAAATTAGACAAGTGAATTAGACAGAAAAATGTTAGTCATAAATCTCTTCATATGTGAATTTTCAACTGGTCACTAGACTGCATTAGAACAACTACATTAAGTTTGAAAACTGTCTTTGGGTACCACAGTTTAATAAATTATCTGTTTCTCAGTTATCTTCTATATTAGTTTTGTGTCTTCTATGTTACATTCATATATGTACAGCAACAGATATTTTCGCTTAACAACTGGTAACATCTGGAGGAAAGTCATCCATGTAATATTAATGCAACTTTTTTTCTAAGAAAAAGTACATGTTTAAATTGCTAGAATAATCTAGTCAAACCGACTTGTTTTTTAAATTACTTTCTGCTTACTGATGCTGAGTGATTATTTTGCATATAATTCCTTTGATATACATGTTTTTTTAATGTCAAATTGATGTTTGGGTAGAGAAGCTGCTTGTAAATATAGAGTGACATAAAAATGTAAATTCTTGAATGATAGAAAAACTATTTTTAAAACTCTGCTTTAATGTTTCAATGGTTTACTTTGAGGAACAAACACTTCATTTTTAAACATCCTGCTAGATGCAACTTTTACCAAATGAGCTGGACTGTGACTCTACATACCTCTTCTCCTTGCTTTTGTATGCTGAATGTCCAGATACCGTCCCTTTAGAGCGTACAACCGTATTTCTAGCTTGTGAGGGTATGTGAAGGCTGACATATTTCATAAACTTGCTTGCAGTGATCTGAAGCATGAGATTAAAGGCTGAGTGTCCCCAATAGAAGGAGTATTTGACATTCTTGACTTCCTTAGACATTTGACCGTACATTTTGAAAAGAGTTTAAAATCGCATTTCTTTAAATAGGCAATCCATCAGCGCATGTACTTGGCCCATGTAATATTTCCAATGAAGAAAAAGGGCAAGAAATCACAGAATATGTTTTTTTATCAGAGACCAAGTTAATCTGAGATTTCCAGCTCTTCAGAATTATTGATGTTAAGATTTTTATAGATGATAATTAATTTTTTCTTAAAAATAATTCAGACATATTTGATATGAGCACTGAATCATGTAGAACAGCAGAAAATACTACTTTCTTCAGAATGGTCTAATTTAGTCCTCTTAATTCTGTGTGTGTGTGTTTTTGTGGGTGACCATCATCTTCTTTTCTTGTTCTCTCTGTCTTTACTTTTAACCCTCAAATGTGTGAATTGACGTAGTCCCTCCCTTCTGAAACTGAAAAAACCCAGCAGTTCAGAGAAAACAGCAGTTTACAGTTGTTGTTAGCAATCTGCTGAGGCTTGACTGCTACAATACATATAAAGACTATTTCAGCTGCTTCAGTCCTACTCTTAATATACTTTATTAAAGAAGCAGAATGTGAGAAATAAGTGGTTTGAGCCTGATGTTCCCCATGGAGCGTATTCATTATTCCCGTCCAAAGGGAAGAAGTCGCTAGGCAAGCTAGAAGCAAAAGAGGAATGAACATAGTGATATACATATATAATGTACGCATGCAAAAATCCTAAGAGTATGAAAAATAATGACAAAAACCTACAGTGGGTAATAATAGATAAAGCCTAGGTCTTTATCTATTTATCAGCCTTTTGCAGTGACTCTAATGCCTGCATTGGGTGCATCATCAAGCTCTTTGGCAATTTGTATGCAGAGAGGATTCTGCAAAAACAAGTCATCATCTGCTTGGATTTTCACTGTCAGGATTGACTTTCATGTGCCTTGATCAAAGTATATCCCAAAGTTTACCTGTAACCAAAACCCTGAGTCCAAGTATTACGTTTATAATTAGCTTTTGTGTTCATTAGTTGGTAGGGGGGTGTGTTTGGTTTGTGGGTTTTTTTCTTTTTTTTTCCTTTTTTTTTTTTTTAATTAAACTAAGATACAGTATTTTTCATGCAGGGAATCCAACTGATATTTGGTAAGAATGAATCTCTGGTGGTGGAAAATAGGTAACGGTGTTGTAACCCAGAGAGAGAATTGGCAAAGAAGAGCAAACAGAAATTACAAGTGCACAGGTTATGCTATTCAGTAACGGGAGGAAAAAAAAGCAAAGCAGAAATGAGTTTAGACCAGGAAAAATGACAGTCAGAAGTAATATTCATCTTACCTAATATAGAGCTGGTCACTTCCACTTTGTAATCAGTGGAGAGAAATGGGCACCTGTAGGTTGATGTCTGGCCGGGTTTAGATGCTGACCTCAGGGTAAAGTCCATCAAATGGTAGAAAAGCCTTTTCTCCACTGTCTGCCCAGGCAAGTGAGGGGGACGGGCTGGGCTGGATCCCACAGTACTGCCTGCTACTTGCATCAGCTTTTGCAAGGATAACAAAAGGGTATGAAAATAGATGCTTTGCTTACAGAGGATTTTTACGGTGTCGCTTAGCAAGTCAAGCTTGTGGTGTAATCACAGGTAGGATTCTGAACTGCAAAGGAAGCAGCCTAATGACTCACAAAATGAAAGTCATTAGAGGAAAAAAATCTTATAACCTCCAACAATAGGGAGAAACCTAATGAAGTGATGACAGAGGGTGAAATAACATTTTCCAACTTTATCTTGTTAGTAGAGTTCATCCCACCCTTCCAAAAGAGGATCCAGCTGTACTCTTCAGTGTGTTTACCAAGCCCATGCTGAAAGCACCGTTAAACATCAGCCAGTTTTTTTCTTGAGTGTATTAAACTAGAGGAAGAGCCTGTGCCTTTTTTGTGACCAAATATTCTAGTGAATAGATTATTCCTATGCTTGATTTGAAGGATGAGAGGTGATTTCCTCTTGTGTAGTATTGGGTAGCTTTTCATTCCCATACCGTTGCTGGAGCAGATTTACAAGGGGGATGAAGGACAATACTAGTCTGCTTTTTTGCCACTGTCAGCATGTGGACCGCTGATCACCACAGGGGGAACAACTATATAGCGGTTCTCCATGTCCACATTGTGTCTGCATGCAGCTGTGTCACTTCTGTGCTCTGCAATTCCTATTACAGCCCCAATTGCTTTTTAGGGACAGCTGAGAACGTGATCGCAGTTCTCAAAGGCGTTAATGGACCAAGTCATAGCTGTATCACAGACTGCCTTCTGTCTATACTTAGCAAAATAAATTTCATTCTAGTAGCTAATCGGACATTGGGGAAAAGTGCTTGAATTTCAAGAAGGAGTTTCTAGGCTAAGGATGTGCCTTTTGTCCTCGTCCCAAGAGAAGACAAGATGTGCAGAGGCACGCAGATGTAATTTCCCTGTTGAGTCATTAGCAACATGGTGCTGGCTGTTTTAGGACAATCTAATGGTATATTGATGTTTCAGAGCAATGAATCTCCTACAATTCAGAGCCAAATCAAACCTGTTGAATACATTTAAATAATTAAAGTTTGGAAGAAAGATGCCTCTACGTGGATGTTTTGTGAATGCCAAGAGGATGATTTGACAGGATCGCTGAAAACCAAGTCATTCACACGGCCTTGAAACAATTAGTCATCATCCTGTATAGTCCACATTTTTAGACTTTTAAAACACTCCATGTAGTTCTGCTGAAAAAGGGGGGTTGCTTTTTCACTGGGTTTAATATTTTGAGCACCAGAACAAGGAGATTTCATTCTTGTATGTTACACAGAGTTTGGGGACTTAGTGTTATTTTTTTTCCCCCACAGCTGTTTGAAGCTGCATTTTAGAATATTTTCCATAGAAACCTCCATGGAGATTTCTTTGTACGGTTTACTTTGTAGTTCAACACTTAGGATCAAAATTGTGATGGTTTTCTGTGGCAGTGGCTGCGCTTTTGGTAGCTACTGATGCAGAGATTGTCTCTCTCTTGTCTTCTGAATCTGAGCTCCTAGCTGGTTCCCTCTTGTTTCTCTGCNNCCATGAAAGAAGTGATACAGCCTCAGGCAATGTTATTTTAATTGCCCGTAGTTTGTAGATCAGGAAGAGTGTGGGATGGGAAAGGAAAGAAATGAGGTCAACATTGCACAGATATGTGGAAGTGTTTCACTGAGGTGAATTTGGGATTTGCACATTATCTGGCCCTTGGCTACTGCTGCTGTCTGATGAACTACACTTTTAATTATTTTTTAAGGGCACCAAGAGTCTGCGGTTGATGTCCTTTTATTCTAGGCTAGGTTGCCTAACACTTTTCATTATAAAAGATTTTTGTACCTCTATTATTTTTTAAACGACATTCTATTAAGTCTATTAATTTACTGCAGGTCTTTGGAATTCAGCAGAGATAATCGCAAAGCCAAAAAAAAAGTGCTTTTTCTTTGTTGCTTGAAATCCCAGAGTGTTTTTTTAGCTCAGTTACAAAAGATTGAAAACAGATATTCTTTTTCTCTGGTTGCTTTTGTTGTCTGCAGAATTTTGGCAGCTTGTCAAAACACTGCCTGAGCACAAATATTCTTATCAAAATCTGGTCCCACACTGCTGTCAGCAGTGCACGGTGCTTTACTGAGAAGGAGGGAGAAACTGTGAGAAGGGCAGTTTTTTTATTTAATAGTACACGGTTAACAGATGGGTAGGGCTCAAGAAGTTTGGTAAGGGTGAGGGCAAGATGCTGGGGCTGTAGTTTGAAGGTGTCATGTCTCACCTGATAGATCCCCATGTGCTTAGGGAATGAAGCCAGGGATTCCAAGGGCAGGTAGGCTTTTCTTATGAATTAGATGAATGAGGAGGCTGTATATAAGCCTTGCGTCCTCTTTAAAAGATTAGTTAAAGTGATTTTAGGATGGATGGCCACTAAAATTGCAAGTCGTTCCCTTTTTGGATGCTATTTATAGAAGAATTGGACTCTTATTACTTCTCCTGAGGTCCATGGGAGTGTTAAATGCTAAGTCCATCTGTGATCTACAGGAATGAGCAATCTGCGAATCTGTGACTGGAGACAAGTTCTGAAGTTCTGCTCTCAGCTCCATCAGTGATTCACTGGCCTTATTTATAAAAGAAGAAAGGTAGCATGTTCTTATTCCACAGGGCATATAAGAAGGTAACATGCACTGATGCTTGAATGACGTGATGGTGGAAAGTGTCTTATTAAAAGGAAATTAATAATTCTGAAGCCAGCATAAAGTCTGGGTGGTATGGCATCCCCAAATGATCAGGATAAAAATAAATACACATTTTTTTTGCTCTTTGAACATCTTATGTCCCTCTCACTGCCTCACCTGCCTGGAGTGAGGCTCCAATGGGAAGAAATAGCGTATCATTTTGTAATTACAGGTCTGTAAAAATATGTATGTGATTTACAGAGCTAAATTATGATTGCTCAGCCAGACTATTCTGGTTTTAGTTAGTTTCTGAGTGCTTGACTTTGTCACTGAAAAAAATGTTCAATGAATGTAATGTGATCATACTTTTGAAATAAAGATAGAGCCAGTATAAATATTCATTTCTTTGTTCCTCTTTTTTCCCTTGCGATTGTAAAATGCTTCTCTTGCTCTGAATAGTAACATTTGTGTTGCTAATGCTGATTGTATAATTAGGGCTTTTAATTTCCTGTATGAAAAGTGGGAGTGGTTTTTATTTTGTTTGTTGTTGTTTTGTGTAAATAGCAAAGTGTTACGGAGTATAATTAGATGTCTCTGATGGCCTGTCTTATTCCAGGCAGTAGCATCTCTATTTGGTTTTGTATAAAGTGGGAATAGAAGTGGATATTCTGCAGATTGTGAGGGGATTGTATCAAGCTTTCTCTCAGGCTTCTTTCAGCTGAAGATGTTTACCAAGAAATTCTAGTAATGATTTTAGTAGGAAAATTTTCTATTTATAGCTCAGCTCTCTATTTGTACTCCTGTGGTTTTTTGTTGTTATGTTCCTAGAGAGCTTTAGGAACGAAGGAAAGTACGTCTACCAAAGTATTCCTTATACAGGCTGCTTAATATACTACATACGATATGGTGAATGTTTAAACAGATTTTTTTATCTCCTGTTTATTCTGAGAAGAAGACATTACCTGTTTTGAGGCGAGTACTCAGCAGGAAAAGCACTATCTGCTGCTAGTAGGGATGAGCAGCTTCCAGTTACAAACTCATGACCTCCTTACTCTCAGTTTTCTGGAGAATGTGACTGGTGTTCAGGATTTTCCAGAGTGTGCCCTGTATTGTAGGATTGATCCTCCTCTTCTCTATATTTAGTTTGCTCTTAGAAAATAAGTCTTTTGCTTAGCAAAAGAAAAGAAAAGAAAATTTCTATGGAAGGGAAAAGATGTTAAATACTTGAAATCGTACTCTGATTTAATTAACTTTCTGCACTTACAGTGAAACCTCTGTGTTTGGGACATTGCACTGTGAAGAATTGTTCTCCGAGGCAGTTCTCCAAGCTGATATCCAAACCTCTGTGGCTGCTGAACCACTGTTTATTGTTTGATTAGACTAAATTTGGAGTTCGGTTACTTATTATATAATGAGAATGATCCAATAGCCGGAAGATGCAGAGGGGGGAGAATATTATCTTTATGTCTCTTTATTTTATTTTTTATATTTTATTGGGAGGATAAATAAGTTTTAATCTGATTTACAATAGAATTTGATTCTTTAGATATACCCTTGTCTATGGCACCTTAACTGACCGTTGGAAGCATTCCTCATTATAAGAGGAAGTGAGAGAGCAATTAATGTCTTTCTCTTTAACATTTTTCATGTAATGATTTCCCATCTGTGCAGCCTCCAAATTCTTTCGGTTTTCTTGGCTGAGTTAGAAGTTTCTTTCAATGGAAATTTGGGCACTGAAGGGCAGTTGGCAAACTACAGAGTGTGCATGTGGGAAAGGCAAAGGAAAACGAAAGATGGAATAGAAAAGTTTTAAATCTTGCAGTTTGGTAACCAAGAGAGCTACTCCTTTGGAACTGAGCTTTTGATAACATCACTGAGCCACAGAAAAAAGAAATGTGTGTTAGTGAAATATGCTTTGGACTAAGGTGAGGTCCTAGAGCTTACTTTTTTTTAGTAATATTCTACATTTTCCTTCTTTCCTTAATCACTTGACCCCTTTGTACAGAAGGCTGCATCAGGAAAATTTAAGTAACTGTAACCTATCGGGTGGACTTTATTCAAATTTCTCAGCTCTTTTTGAAGAAAATTGGTTGGTTTTATGACCAAGGAGTTCTGGAAGATCTGTTTAATGAGAACACAAAATTCTTGTGGTGCTTAACTTGTTCCAGTGTACAGGCTTCAGACTTCTCTTGAGAATAGTTACACATGTTAAATTTGATATACATGACATACATACATGAAACATTTAGACAATAACCTAAAGCAAAACTTTTCAAAGACGTATCCTACTCTGGCAAAATTGCCATACCAGACATTACATGCAAAGTAGCACTAGCTCTAACAACTTCCCACTTGAGTAACTACTAAAGTATCATTTGTTTTAAATCAGCTGCATTGTGGCTTGGTTTATCAGCTGTAAATAGGAGAGGATACCAAAGAAATCGTTTTAAGTCACAGACCATGTCCCTCATTTTGTTGATGTAATACACGGAGTCTCTGTCTCTTAACAATCAACTGTACATAGCAGGTGAATAGGATCATGCCATCTCTTCAGTTCCTTCTTTTAGTGCTTAACATCCTTAAATTCCTTTGCAATGTCTGCAGGCACAGCTTATACCTTGTGTTCTCAGGCAAATCTGTAGAATGACACACCGTATAGTGTATTTTGTTTATACTTGCTATTGACATTGCAATGTTTAATTGAAAAATCTGTTCAAATACCCACTCATACTTGCTATTGTGAGAATGTATCTTTCAGTTATGACCTTCAAATTCATAAAGTTCGTAAAGAACCCATATTACTTTTTTAAATATTGTGTTTCAATTTATATTTTCCCCAGGACTCGATGATTTAAAGGTCTCTTCCAACCAAAATGATTCTATGATTCCTAAGCACTTTTACTAACACAAGACTAACTTCCTATCTTGTCATGAAAATGTCACAAGGGATTGTCAAAAAGTTTTAGAACATGTCGCTTTTGCTGTACCCACTGTTTGATACCTTATCGTATTTTTCAGTGTTTTCCTAAGAAAAATACTTTGGCCATTATTCTTTGGCTCTTCCTTTAATCTCTTTTTAAAGACAAGGATGATGATTTTCTCTTTGGTCTTCCTGAGGTGTACTTCCCTGACTCTCTGACTTCTTAAATGTTATTGCTGATGTTATGGCATGAATTCTGTCAGACTGCAACCAAACATTGAGAACTGATGTCTTTTGCCAGTCATTTTTGGGAAGGCGGGAGAAGGGGTTTGGAGTCTGTACTTGTGCAACTGCTGCTTGACAGCTTTAATTTCCCCTCCTCCCTCTCCTCCAGCAGGAGAAATCTTAATCTCCCTGGAGCAAAATAAGATGTACAGGTTTTTTTTTTTTCCTTCATTGCATTTTTTTCATCATGTATTAATTTTATTTTAACAACTTGCTGCAAGTACAAAGAAGTGATACAGTGGAAAAGCTTTCCATTTGAAGTAGAGCCTTGGTTAGAATCAGATTAAATGATGAAATGATTGTTGTTTAATGGTCAAACAATTTCAGGAATAAATGTCATGTTGCAAAAAATAACCTCTTTAGTGTCCTTTCCTTATCGTAAGGTTATAAGCTCATTTGCCTATGTCTCTGTAGTCTGGAAATCAGTGCCAGCAGAGATAGCAAGTACAGGCCATAATTACTGGTTCGTGGCAGGATGTTGAGTGTGCAAATAACTGGGTGTCATTGAAGAGGTTAGATTCTGTTAGAGCTGACAAGATATAATTGCTTATGAACCACTTTCTTTAACAATGAAAATTGTGTTACTTGAGGCTGTTTCTTCTTAGCATAGTGTCTGTGTCTGGCTGTAGAACTGGTTTTAATTAGGGGTTGGAACAGCTGAGAAGTAAGTGCTCACTTATTTTTAGCCAGGATAAATATCAACTAAAACAGATTTTCCTCAGAATTAGATGAATAAAGGGTAACGACAGACAAATATTTGAAAACGGAGATACTGGTAGCTTAATTGAGTTTGAAACAAATGAATTCAAGCCCATAGTGTATATATAGAATGTCTGTCTTAATTGATTTCACCTTGATAGTGTTGAACACTGAAATTATCACTATTTAACCTGAGTTTCTTGTTTGTATAAGTGTGTGGAGTCTCAACAGACCTTTTCAGTTGTCTGGTCTTGAGTAGCAAGTGGGGGTTGTTGGTAGTAAAGCGTAAGCCTCACACACATTGTCACAGCTGTCCTACCAGGTTGGGGAGGAAGGTTTTGTATAGCAGGGCTGGTGGTGGATGCTAACAAAGTTCTGATTTTTTTAAGTTGTGACAAATGACATATACAAAGAGGCCCCAGTTAATTTCACGTATTGTTTCCTCCTTGTTTGGCATTTTTTCCTTATGTGAGACAGTACTCAATTTGCTGCACTTCATATTGGCTTGAGTTTTTCAGAGATCAGTCACTCTTATGGTTCAGTTTGGGCACTGAGAATCTGTTGAGGTTTTTTGGCCACCTTGTGCTAGTGCCTTTGTATCAAAGCTACTGATGCAATGGGAGAGGATCCCAGAAAGAATGTAAAAGCCCTTCCAATAGTGAGAGTGGTGGCCAGAAGGTGGCTCACAACACAGAGCTGACCCCCATTGAGCAGGGTGCTACATGAATTGTTCTGGAGGGTTATGCCTGTTTTTTAGACCCAGGATGACTGCATCTGGTCTACAACATGAAAACTTCAACACACAGCCCCATCCTCTTTTGTCTTCAGCACTAATGTGTTGGGCGCCCAATTCTTGAAACATTTCATGTGACAGTCTGGAGTATACAAGAAAGGTGGTGATGTGCACTCCATCACTTCATAATCCAAATGCAAATAAGCCTTATGTTTTGATAAAAATGTAGTATGGGAAGAAGTTTTGTCGCTCCTTCTTGGGTTGATTGATTTTTATATGACTCTACAGATTGGTGAGCTAACTGTAAACATTCTTATATGTTGCTTGTATTAATGTTTCATCCTGTAGACTGGATGCATTTTGTTGAAAAGTAGCTCAATTTTCTACAGTATTTTGAAGAAAATTTGTCAAGGCTTTTAAGAGAAAACATCAACTTTGGGCTTGTCCTTTTTTTCCTCAGTCTTTGAAATGACCAGTGAATCCAGCAACATCTTACAAAAAATTTGCTTGGGGACCTTTAGAGTGAGTTCTCAGGTCTGAAAGACTCCTTAGCCTAATCTTCCCATTCCCCTTCTTAATCTGATCTCTGTCTTAATCTCTATGTATGTAGATAACAGAACTGCACCTCCCAGAGCTACGTGTCATGGAGGAGCTGGGCAGGTCTTGAACCAGTTTTAGGAGAATCAGAGAGTCATAGAATAGTTTGGGTTGGAAGGGACCTTTAAAGATCAACTAGTCCAACCCCCCTGTCATGGGCAGGGACATCTTGCACTAGACCAGTTTGCTCAAAGCCCCATCCAACCTGGCCTTGAACACTTCCAGAAATGGGGCATCCACAACTTCTGTGGGCAACCTGTGCCAGTGTCTCACCACCCTCATCGTACAGGATTTCTTCCTTGTATTCAGTCTAAACCTACCCTCTTTCAGTTTAAAACTGTTACTCTTTGTCCTGTCACTATCAACCCTTGTAAAGGGCAGAATTTTGATCTGATGATTCTCTGGAGACTGAAGAGTTTGAACAGTATATGAATATTCTGGTCAAAGTTAATATAATGAGTCCAACAATCCCAATCCTTAATATTACATATTTTATTTCAATACAACTTCATTAAAACTAAATCTGTCTCCCAATTTGATTTGCTTTTGTGCTTTTTTAAAAAAAAAATAAAAAAGGAAAAAAAAAAGAAAAAATCTCAGAAGTCTAAAGTCCCGATGTCTGGACTTGCAGACAAGTTGTACAGATTAATGCAAAACAGCTTTTCAAAACAATGTAGTTGAACTTGAACCAATCCTGTGTGACAGTGCTCACTTAATTTTAAATTTGGGTCATTTCAGTATATCTTATCTTAGTAAAAAATACTGGTGTAATCAGAGTGGATATGTTTTAAACTAGTACGCATCCTTGGCTAGATCCAATTTAGGGACTACCCTGCACTTTAAATGAAGGTTTACCTTTAAAAATTTCAATATACGTTCAGGACATCAACATAATGTATGTTGGCTGGTAGAGGAAGAACCTAGAGTGGGTAATAAAAACATTAGGGCTTAAAAATTGCCAGACATACATCTCCTCAGTGCTGATTTTAGCCGGGCTGCTATGAGTCCTAATTGAACTTCTGCAGTGAGAACCAGAGCCGCAGAGGACAGGAAGAAAGCATGCAGCTTTGTCGGTGAATGCTGCTTTGGGCTACTAGCAGTGAGTGGATAGTCCTGAAAAGAAGAGAGGATTTTCGCAGATAGAAGAAACACTTTCCCAGAAATCTGAACTTGCCTTGGAAATGCAGAAGCAGGCTATCTATTAGTGCTCTAAGGCAGGCAAGGAGCATAAAACTTTGCACCTCAGCATGTCTAGGTTACTTCCTGTGTGCTTCTGATGAATAGCTGACCAGGTTGCTGTTGGTAGGTGGAAATTCAGAGCTACTGTATTGAGGAAGTCTGCGGTGTTATCAAAGGATACTTTTCTTTCCTGGTCACAAGCTGGAGTACCATATGGAAAGTTTCACGGGTAGGATATTAAGGCTGAGCTTTCCAGTTCTATTGGATGTTCTATCAGTATGTCTTTTCCTGGAAAGGAATCTCAAGGTGAAATTTTTGAATGGTTTATATTTCTCTTGTAGTGACAAAATTTTGTTCTGTAACCTTTTTGGGAGGACACGTGGGCGGGAGAAAGGTGCTAGAGCTATCTTCTGAGTAGTTATGCAATTAGAACAGAATGTGCCTTTGTGAAACTGAAAGGCAAACTGAGATATCTGATGGCCACGCTCTAAAGAGATGAAAAGTATCTGCCCTTCCCTGGATGCCTTCTGGTTTTTGTTCTGTTTTGGTAAGACCTTTCTGAGAGCAGGGGATCCAAGCATGTGGATGTTGGGAGAGATGGGTACCATAATGAGCTGTTTAATGTATGTTTTGCGTAGCCAGAGGGACTCTTTCTAAGGATCAGATGCCCAGAAACATCTTGCTTTGCTTGTGTGTGAAGCCTTATTGGCAAGGCTGCCCATGCTGGTGTGTGCATTGTGCAAAGTTGGAACATTTTACATGAGATTTACGCAGTCAGTATCTTAACAGAGTGCCTGTTAAGGTCCATGATGGCAGAGCCTTCTGTGAAAGGTAAAAGCATTAAAGCAATGCAGGAATGGCTTAAGGGAGGAAGGGGAATCTCTTACTGTCCACAGCTGTTTTACAATACCTAGAAGAGGACTTGTTTCGAGAGTAGTAAGGGACACGTCTAGTACCTCAGAGGTACTGAAAGACTGAAGACTGCAAGAGTACATGTAAAGTATGTGCCAGTCATTAACCACATGACCTTCTTGTTATCATCTAGCCAAGCTCCTCCATCTCCAAAAATCATGTCTATGAGAATTATCTGGGTTTTTGTCTCTTTTAATCTCTCTCTCCTTAATTTGTCTCTCCTTATCTGTTCTTTCGTCTCTCCTTTGGGAACCCATCTCTTCAAAGTTTCTCTCCTTTCCTGGAGATCCCCAAGAATTCTTCGAACAACTTTGATTATTCACAGATGATTTACCTAATATTAAGGAAGTGTCAGCAGCTGTAGGGAAAGGAAAAAGAGAGAGTTGGAAACCGATTCTACTTGCACTCACCTGTCTTATGACCACAGAAATGCTGGCTCTCTGCAGACTGTCTGACATCATGACTTGGGGTGGATTTCATTACAAAAACGGCATCTGGATCCTACTGCATTAGTCTGGTGACCCGTAAGAAGTAGGCTTGGCCACATGTGTGAACTTTATGAGTGGTCTGCCTCCCAGCCTCATCTCTTGATATCATGTTGTATCATCCAGCATTTGCATTTAGATTCATGACCTTCATGGATTCATGTCTCTTGGTTTTCTTGGTAATAAGATCCAAGAATTTTATTATTGATGTTGTTGCTGATGGGGAATTTCCCAGAAAATGCACTGGTTGAGCAGTGAGATTTTCACAGTCTCATAGATACTGCAGCCCCAAGAGTTATGTTGGAAAGTGGAATGTTATCTTCTAACTTGTTAGAGCAAGCTCAGCAAAAAGCTCAGCATTTTTCAGTTTGTGTCTGGGGACAGAGGTTTCGAAAAAAGTCATAAAGAAAGGCAAGTCTAGAGAGTGTAAAACCGCTATTCAGCGGTCTATTCCTTTGTTTTGGGGGCCTTCAGGTAAAAAAAATTGAAAACCACGGATGTGGAGCTGCAGTTAAGTACTCTGGTCCTACACAGTAATCTGGAGGTTTATCAGCAAAGCAGGACAGAGTACAGATGGACTTTCAAACACTTCTTCCCAATGGTATGGTTGTCAAGAGGCCATGTTGATACTCAAATAATGAAGGATATAACACTGTATATGAATTCTGCATCATAAATAGTCACCGACTGCATGCTCATGCTCAAATAGCAAGCTGATGTTGGGTCCATGATGTCCCAACATAATGCATAAATTCTCTAGCTTTTATGATATTCAGATAAAAAGCTGGGCTGTCCATGTAGCTGGAAAAGCACAAGGCGTAATAACTGGAGGACTTGGCAGATAATCAGCCATTGCTTTAGGACAGTTAGACATACATTTATTTTGCTGAAGTTGTCGGCGAAGGTACTTCGGTGTCAAAGTATACACACTTTCAAAACAGATATAAAAACAAGTCTGAAAAGTCAGATGTTTTATGGTAAAAAGAATTGTAAATTCAGATGACTGTGTTGCAGGTCAACTGGAGTGATTTTGCTTTTGAAGTGTAGATAACCCTTTCATTTAAGCTGTAAGTACTGCTTGGAACATCCCTAAGTCAAGTACTTGATCTTGGATCCTTGTTCTGGATTAAAAGTCTGTTCTGAGATTCTGTCTGTCTGTCTGAGCTTCATTCCACCTATTACCTAGGTTAGAGTATCTGGCCTTGTTATAGTTTTTAATTTCTGATTAGACTTGAACAACTTCGCAGGTATTAATCTAAATGGTCTCAAAACATTCTTTCTAGGGTTTGTGCTGCTAAAATCATCCTCTTCGTCTAAACACTTCAGATGAAAATTGTCTGCTTTGTGTAAAGTTTTTTAAACATACACAGGGAAAGGTTTTATATTTAGAAATAAACTGTGTATTCTGCTCTAGAAAGTCCTCCATTAGAGTTATACTCTGTCCTTTGTGTAAAGGTAAGCAATGCTCCCACATTCATGCTAGTGAAGTGAATTAAGAAGCTGCTGCCATCTGTGCAGCCATTGAACTGACTCTGAATGCTTCCAGAAAATATAAGTGTAAACCCACTTTATTAAATTATTTAGAAAGATGTATATTAAAAACATTTAATAGGACAATGTACTGTTTAACACTGGTTAAATTCATCATGCCATACAGTCTTTTCTGTTATCTGGAAACCTTATATGAATGCTCTTTAAAAGACTAGATGGTTCCCTTCTGATTGTTCAGTAGAGTGCAGTATAATTTGATACAGCATAAGGATTATTTGAAACTTCTCCCAGTAACGCCTGCCTGTCTAACTTATTCTGGATATTAGAATGACTCCCATGGCTATTGTGTCTGAATGATTCATCAAAATAACTAAATTTATCTTTTTTCCCTTCTATGAATAAGAAAGGATTTTTGCTATTTCAACTGTGAGATGAAGGTAGAAAAGGACTGAAGAGTTGCCTAATGCAATCATCAGGAAGTCTGTGGCAGGTGGGAATTGAGTCCCCATCCCTGATTCACAAGTTGTGCCTTTGCCATACCGTTTTTCCTGGGCTGCTTATAAGCATAAGTCATAATTTTTCAGTACTGTCTGTATTTCATAAGAAGTCTGTACTCGTTAATTTAGTTTCAGTATTTACATAGGATTGGGCAGGGTATGGAGTGCGTTTCCATCCACTGTGTCTTTTAGCTTCCTCTTTTGTGAGATGACATTAGCAAAGAGTCACTGAAGCCTCTACGCTGACTCTAACGCAGTTGCCCATGGGAGCATTTGTAAGAGGTGGTGTTTTAGAAATACTGTGGTAGATACAAGCTAAGAAAAATAGGTGTGAAATACAGAAACCTTATTTGCACTTTCAGTCAATTTTTGATGACAAATTTGAAACCTTAATCTAGATTGCTCAGACTGTTTTTGAAATTTTTGTTCTTTAAGACTGAATGCCGTAGAATAACAACATTTGACATTCTCATCGGTTTTTGGATCAGGTCTGATTCTATTGATGATAACTTTTCCGTAAATATATCGGCATTTTTTAATCTACAATATAAATGAAAGCCAAGACGCCACAGTAGATATTTATTATCTCCAATATAAGTGAAGTCCAGACGGTACAGTCACTGGATAGCTGTATAATACAAGTATTGCTGTATTTTGGTACTATTTTTTTTTCTTCTTTCTGGCAGAAATGTTGATGAAATAACAACACAATGGGTAATTGTGTTTACTAATTATTTATGAAGGGCATTTGGGCCTCGGTTGCTTACTGTTTAGAAGGAATTTTTGAGAAAATTGTTTCAGGAGGTAGATGTTACTTCACTTAAGAGTTAACACATGTAAACCGCTATTAAATTTGCAGTGCGGTAGGCCTATTGTCTCCATTTATTTAAAGAAATAATGAAAAAAATGGAGTTCTTTTTGAATACAATTATTTTTACATTTCTTCATTGGTCTAATACAGAAAACTTCCTTTTTATTTGGTTCTTGCAGCTACCAATAATTTAACAAACACAATTTGCAAACCAGTCAGTTGCCAAGGAAAACATGTTTGTAACATTGTCTGAAACAGTCGTCCCTAACCCAAAGTATAGAAAAATGTATGATTTTCGTCTCTCGCATTGTTTTTCGTAACAAAAATCCTTCTGACTTTAGGTGGTAAGAAAATAAGATGTGCCAAACTGTGTTCTGGGCTGCTCTAAAGTACATTAGGCAACAGATGGGGTAACACAGACGGTTAATTCTTCATGTGTGTCTGAGTTAGCATAAAGTTCTGGAATGGTCCCAAATTTGCATCTAAATGGAGTATGCGCCCCATTTGATTACAAACACGAATGGAGATTTTTCTCTTAGTACAGTTGAGCTGAGAATAGGGAGGAGGAAGATGAGATAGGATGCTGCGAAAAGCCATGTAGGTCCTGGGGTGAAAAGGCGCTTACAAGGCAAGCTGAGCTGTGAGTTCTTTGGGAACCTAATCCTCCTCCCGTCATAAACAGAGGAATTTTTGCTGTTGACTTGGAGAGGACCTTGAATCAGATCCGGGTATAACAGGTTGCTGCGTCTGCCTTTGGGACTGCTGTATCAATGCAGAAAAGGAAGAAGCTGTGTTCCCTGTTGGGAGCTCATGCTGGAAAAAAACCCTGTCATTTGGCAGCCACACTCAAAATTGCTTCCCTGTTCATGACAGTAGTATCCGGATGTATAGCACAGGATGTCACATGCTTTTGTTGTGTCTTAAACAAATGTAATCCTCTCACTTGCTTTGGCGCTAAATGACTCAGTAACTCATGAAAGCATCTGTCTGCAGCCTAGACGTTAGAGCATTAACCTGGTAGAAGGGGATTGTTTTTTTTTCTGTGCTTGTCCATTTTAATAAATCAAAATTTCAGCAACCACAGTACTTGTAGAGAGTAAAATAGACTTGAAAAGTTGTGAACTGATGTGCTAAAACCAGAATATTAATTGGCGAATGAGTGTCAAATATAGCATTGCACATTCAAAAATAGTTATTTTTGGGTACTGGTGGTTATTTTAAGGTAATTGGCTTGTTGAAAGCGTAAGAACAATGACAGGGGACTCAAAAAGGTACATATGTAAAACTGAGATGCTAATTTATGAGATTTTGTGGTCTAAATACATCTGTAAAACTAGA